>JAJOOS010005365.1:0-27338 GCA_029582725.1 Solanum chiquidenum | reverse complement strand
TACCAGATGGTCTTGAACTGATCGGCGGGCTATCAACGATTACCACAGATTTGTTAAGTCTAGGACTTTTACGTGGAGTCTTTTCCATCGAACAATGGTAATTTTTTAGATTAGTTGTTTTGTGAAACGTTTCTATGAGAGAAGATTAAAGGTTAAGAAATTTGAAAAAGAAAGAGAAGATTAAAGGTTGTATACTTTAAAATCCGTCCGGTTGAGAAAGTTGAAGAAGAATATGGAAGGAAACCCTTTTGACTTCCCAAAATATTTTCAAGATTTTATTGAAACTATCACTCAACATTGAAAAGTACACCCTTTCTTGGTAAAAAATATTGCTTTATCAGAACAAAAATAAAAAACTAATTAGGATCCCAAAGACTTCCACTATGCCAAAAAACGGAAAAAAAGAGGTAATGAACGTGTGAATTTGGAACTGATTAGGAGAGAGAATATTTGATGAATATTAATATCCTAATTATACTCCCTATAACATAGCACGAATTACTAAAAGTATGAGAGAGAAAATGTGTAAAATTAAATTAAATTAAATACAAAAATTAAATGTTTTGTTATGTATGTAATTTAAAAACTTAGTTTGTAATTAAATATAAGTATATTGATATTTTGTTAATAAAAGACTTAAGTAGTATATTTCTGTAATTTTTCCTATATTTTTTCTTGTTAATCTCATCTTATCAATTAAAATAGAATAACTTCATGAACTCTTTCGACATATAATATATGTCATATATATAAGATCATAGTATATACATCATTAATTTATATTTATAGAACGATAAAATATAATTATAATAAAATAAGAAATATTTTCATTTTTAATTTTTTCTTGAATTGAAGTAAGATAAACATTTGCTAATTTAAAAAATATTATTAGAAATAGAATATGTTGAAAAGAAAATAAATAATATATTTATTTGAAAAAATGAGCAGTGTTTTACCCAAAATAACAATAAGGGCATTTTTGGACCAAAATATTGATGGAAAGGGCATTTTTGGACCAAACTACAAACAGAGGACATTTTTGTTCCTTTCGCATAGTTTAAGGGCATTTTTTACCCTTTTTCCTATATATATAAAAGAAAACCCTAGACCCGCCTACGTGGCGCCACCACAAATCAGGATTCCCTTTTAATTTATTTTATTTTCAAAACTAGTCTTCCCCTTTCATGAAAAGTTGTGACTTTTATGAAGAGCTTCGACTTTTATGAAAAGTTGTGACTTTTATGAAAAGTTGCGACTTTTATGAAAAGTTGTGACTTTTATGAAAGATTGTGACATTTTCGATAAAACACAATAAGCATTTGTTTACACTACCTTTTGTTGTCTATAAATAGAGGAATTTCCTCTCATTTTAAAACAACGAAAATTTTGAACTTCTTCTTCTTCTTCTGGACAATTAAATAATTGTGAACTTTGCTCCTGTTGAATGACTCATTGACACCATTTTTTTTGTATTAATACACTGGTGAATAGAATCGTTCTTTCCTGAGAGGATCTATTCATTTAAATCTCGGTTACTAGGGGGAAATAATTTCATTAAGGGGACATTGTGCATTCGGTGGGATCGATTTTTTCCATTCTGTTTCATTCTATTGTTACAGATCCTGGTATGTTTTTACAGTCATTAATTTATGCTTATATTATTAATTGTTATTTTTTAGTACATGCTTTAACTTTTGTTGTTTATGTTTCTACAATATTATTGTTATAAGTATTTGTTAGTACATATTAAATAACAAACGTTAATTGAGTATTCACGCAAGTTTTCTCTACTGGAATTGTTGAAGGTACAATAAAAAAAACTTTTACAAATCTCTAATTTGTTCATCAATAACGTCATTTCTTCACATACATAAATGAAATTTTGTGTTCTTTAGAAAATCCTATGAGAGTTAATAACTTTGCATTCCCATATTTTTTTGTTTTTATGTTGTTTTTATGTTGTTGTTATCTGTTTTTAGTAAATTTTATCACTGGATATTATGAGTACTTTAAGGATTGAGAGTTGATTGAAGTGTTAGTCAATTTTCTGAGGTATGTTATTTTAAAATATGAAAACTTTTCTAGTTAGAATGATTAGATATCTCATAGTTTACTCCCTTTAAGGTATTTTTTTTTCTCGATGTTTTGTTGTCTGCTTAAAATTGTATTGATTATTTTTCGTTTGGTATGTATATGATCTCACATGGACAAAACTTTCGTCCTTTTAATGTTTTTTCTTTTTTCCTTCTCATTCAGCTCTACTAAATACTTTTGGTGTGAGTTATGACTATTTTCAACAAGCTTAATTTGAAGAATATGAAACAAAACCTGCTCTAAATAAAAGTAATATCTTAAGCTACAAAAGATCTGTCTATTAACATAGATTTGTTGTCCCTTATGTCCCAAGTCATTGCTGAGCATTTGAGTTATCTTGGTTGGACTCATTTTTAATTTTTTAATGTTCGAGAATATTTCTTTAACATGAGTCTGAATCCAACATTTTGATCTACTTCTACTTTCATAATGCAACAATTATACATACATATTTCTGAAAAAGTTGTAAAGTTGCATTGATGAAGCATCTAGAAGGACATTCAGAGCAGCAGTTTAATGAAGAATGAATTTCTAAAAGGGTCAACAATATTATTTTGTTGTTGTTTCAAATTTATTTTTCTCATTCTATAAATTTTGGTAGAGTAACAAAGTAACAATAACGAAAAGTGGTCAGCGTTTGACCTCAAACAAGTAGATTGTCTCTAAAAAAATTATTTATGTTGTTGTGGTGTACATTTTTAACGGTCTTAACTTATTTATAACTAATATTGATTATCAAAAAATTTAATATAATTTGTTTTTAATAAGGAGTTATTCTAACCATAAAATTATCAGTTCTATATTTTTCATGTAGAAAAAAATATGTTGAATCGCTACATAAAAACATCACTCAGTTTTAACAAGAAAATTATATCATCAAACATATATTATGATAAATTATGTAAAAGATAAAAATGATTCAAGATATGTTTAATCATTCATTATATATTTAAAATTCTTGAGATATGTGATAATGTCAAACCATTTAATTTCTTTTGAAATGTTCTTAAAACCTACTAAAATTTACTTCTTTTTTTCTAATAACAGTCGATTATTGGAAAGGTTGTTCAAAAGCTTAGAAATATTATTTATGCATGTGTGAAGCGCGGGTAAATTACCTAGTTTTACTATATTACTCCATGAATATAATAAATATAATGTCTTGAAAAAGGGTAAATTAGGAACTGAGTGTAAAATTAACCATTGATTTCATAAAGTTGACAAGTATTGTTAATCATCCCAAAATAATATAGTATCTCAAAATAGTATAGTGGACAACTATTGTTGGACGAAGAAAGTATAATACTTTAAATTTTGTGGTACTATTTAAAGGCAAAAGGCATAAATTGCCCCCTAAACTTGTACCCAAAAGTCATTTGCACACTTTAATTAATGGGGTGACCTATTACACACCTCAAGTACATAAAAGTGTATTTATTTCCCCCTTCCGTCACCCAACCCAGGACATTATGCATAGAGTGAGAACCACTCGACTCCTAGTGAAGCCACGTAGTAAGAGACCCCAATCCGATTCATTTGACCCAAACCCGTTTCTTTTCACCCAAACCTGATTCTTCACCCAAATTTATTTTATTTTACCCTAGTCCATTTATTTCACCCATCCGTTTCCTTTCTCTAAGAACACCAAAACCTAATCGTAAATTTCATCTGTAAATTCTAATTTTAGCTAAAGATTTCTTCGATTCTGTAGTGTTTTTGAAGCAGGTGATGGTGACTTAGTAGATTCTCCCATGTCAGATATTATTTTCTACAAGTTTTTTTTTGCGGGAGAAGAACATCAGAACAGGAGGGTCTGTGGAGAGAGAAAGACACCAAAGTTTTTCAGAGAAAGAATTAAAGAAGCAGAAAATTTGTGGAAATGAAAAAGAGAGGAATGAATCAAAATGGAAAAGAGATGAATGAATAATAATGAAAAAGAGTTGCCTTTGATTCAAAAGAAGGAATTTTGAATTATGTTTGAATTTATGGTTCTTGATTCAGATTTTTGGGTGAAAATTTAGGGTTCTTGTTCATTAGGGTCGGGTGGGTGGGTTATAAGAAGAGAATGGGAATATAATCGTTGGGTTGGATTCTTTTAATTAAAAAAATAAATAAAAATAACTTTATTAACGTGTTGACGCGCTCAACTATGTGGAGCGAAACGCGCCCTGAATTGGGTGACGGAAGGGGGAAATAAATACACTTTTATGTACTTAAGGTGTGTAATGAATCGCCCCATTAGTTGAAGCGTGTAAATGACTTTTGGGTACACGTTTAGGGGGCAATTTCTGCCTTTTGCCCTATTTAAACTTAGCATGTAGAATGTTGAATTTGGAGAACATACTCAATATAGAACAAGGCACCTCTTTCTAGTTAAACTTTTCTACAACTCCATGACGTTAAAATCTTAAACAATATTTTGTATAGACTAAAAGATTTCATCCGGGATAGGACGAATAAACGATCTTACTCATCTCCAACACCCATACCCCCCCCCCTCCTTCCAAAACACACACAGAGGATGAAAGATGGTGTTGGACAGAGTACTTCCCCGGGAATATGAAAGTATCTGGGATATGGAGCAAAAAGAAAATGATACGCCATATGGGACTAGTACTTGAGAGAACATTTTCTGGGAAAAAAACTAAGTGAAAAATGGAAAATAAAGCATGATTACGATTTCACACATTAAAAAGGATTAGAATTTTCAAGAAATTGCTTGCTCACTAGGTACATCAGAATGCAAGCAGTGTGAAGGAATTTCCTAAGAATATATGACAATAACTAGAAGACACAGCAAAATGACAAGAGGGAGAAATTAAATACATTTATTGATAAAAAAACACTCTTTATTTTTAGATCTTGGTACTCATATTGCACAAAAGAAAAAGAATATGAACTGCTATGAACCTATAATAGTTGATCCACATAATCAAAAGACTGCAACTAAAGTAGAAGTTGCTTTGGCAGAACTGTATTACGTGAATGGTAATATATACATTTCTTCAGAAATAAATGGTAGTAGTAATTAGTTAGTGGTTAATAAGATGAAAATGAAGAGAGATATACTTTTTGTGCTTCGTCCCGAACAGACTGCAGGTTGATTTTTATCTCCTTACAGAGCCTGCCTTCAATAAGCCGAACAGGCAACCAAAGCTTAGGTTCAACATCGACAATGTAGGAGAGAGTTGTATGAAATGGTTCGTCCAAAGAAGAATCAAGTTCTTGGTCCCCACCTGTCTTGCACTGCATGTTTTCACAACACTAAATAACGTAAGGGCTTCGACAAAACTTTAAACGTTTTTGTTGGCAACATGCAATGAAGAACTCACACCTACACTTCAAAAAGAGAATTAGGTCATAGTTGTAAAATTGTTGCAAATCAGCTTTAACTCATGGATTCAGAGAGATGATTTTCAAGATTTACTTTTACTAAGCTATGTAGACGTCAGCAAAATTATCAACATGGATTTTACCGCCAATTAATCATACATACATTAAGACATTTTAGAAAGAACAGAGGAAAGTTCCAATTGTTGCTTCCATTCCATTTTTAACCTCACATTGCAGAGTTTCTACTGAGTTTCTAAGTGCAAATGATTAGCAAGAGGAGAATATATGTTGCAAATTTGCTAGGGAATAAATAAGAAAAAGCAAAAGGAGAAGTTATCCAAGGAAAAAAATGCACATGAATAATTCTTGGGCAACATCATTTGTTGAAATTTCCATTTACACACATATTTTCCAAATACGAAACAAAGGATCTGATAGAAGAAGAGTAATAGAAAAAGAGGAGGAGGAATACTATACCTGTTCAATAGACCATTTTCCTTCAAATTTTTTGAAGTCCCCTTCTACCATCTTAAACTCAATATCACGCCTCTGACCAGTAGGGAGATCTTCAAGATCTTTCTCATAACAATCAATGACACCTTTAGCATTAAATTTGAGCCCGAATGCTAAGTCTTGCTCGCCAACCTGTTCAATATTACAATTTAATATCCAGATCACTCCAAGATACTAATATCTTGGAAATTCAAGAAGTATATAGGGCATGCCATCTATTGACTGTAAATTATAGATTCAAATATCAGATAAGAGTGATATACCAACACAAAACTCATGCTTAACATAAGCAAGTGGAGAACTCAAGAATTTGCCATAAGGAGAAAGTATGTTGCCAGTTGTCAAGGAAATATTTAAGTCACATTGAATTGAATGTAAACAACTTTCTTTCTCTTTGTTGGAGAAATGAGTTTCAGATACATACACGCACAATTATTTTTTTAAGAAGTAAATTGATTTGTCAATAGCATCTAGAAGATAAAACAGGTAAAAGAGTCAACTACTAGTTGGGAATAGGTATAAGTCTAATTTCACCCATTACTTTTCTAGGAGTATTTAGACCTTATCTATTATTATTTTTGATGACCGTGGTGTCTAGGCTAGCTTTCGTGCATCTCGACTAATTCCACGGGATACTTGTCACCTCCCAGTAGCATCAAGTACCACGTAACTCTATCCACCAAGGTTAGAACAGATGAGAAGAATCACTTAGTGTTTTTTGTCTCCACTGAGTTTTGAACCAGAGACCTCAGGGTTCTCAACCATTTCATTGACCACTAGGCAACACCCTTGGGTACAATAGCATTTAGAACTTACCATAGATATTTATGTGCCAGTAAAAATATAGAAAACTTTTAATATTATTAGTATTATTTATATATATGTATATATATTTAACTTTTCTATCACTTTTTTGTATGATAACGACATGAGCTGACTTAAATGGAGAAACATTGTCAGCGAGGATTCATATAGCTAACTCTAACTTGTTTGGGATTGAGACGAAGTAGTTGTTGTGCTTGTATGTGTTTTCCTGTGTGAATGTCTGTATTTTCAATGCATAAAATCTCTCTGTGTATGGCCAACTAGTTGTATATTAACCTGATGATCACAACAACATACCAAGTTTAATCCCACAAGGGGAGTTTTGGGAAAGGTAGGATGTACACAGACCTAACCCCTCCCTTTGTGGGGTAGAGCGTTTGTTTTCGGTAGACACTTGGCACCGAGTCGCAGTACCATAACAGCTTAGAAAATTAACACGATGACGTTGGTTTTTATGTTTGGCCCTTTAGTTTCTCTTCGATCTCATTCCATATTATTTGTTGATAAGCATATCATATACAGTAAAGTAAGCATGTGTGGAGACTTCTTTCTTTTTTTGGTTTGTGATGAGATGCAAGTTGTTAGGGAGTTTTAAATTTTGAACTTGACAAGCTAACATCACCGTTGCACTATTTGACATTTTAGTATTGGTGTTAAGAAGTCAAGTTGATTAGATTTTCATCGAGGAGCATCAGGCAGCGAAGCAACAAATGCAATTGTCTAAAACAGGCCTAATGCATGGTCATTTGCAAGCTCAATAATAGTAGTGCCAGCAGTTGCTACTCTTACAACAACTCTTTCAATAGTTTGAATAATTTTAGAAATTTTACAACTATTGAGGGAAAATATTGTGTTGTCAGAAGTTTTTCCGTCTAATTCTTCCAGAAAACAATCAACAATGGCTCACCACCACATCAACGATCAAACTAGTACATCTCTAATAGGATGAATTTCTATAAAAATAAACAATTAAACAGAAAAAACCTGAAGAAGTCGGGCAAAATTGGGTTCCTTCTCAAGCAACTGGCAAACGGCAAGACCAGGGATGAAATCAGCTAATCTTTCATAATCAGTAAGGACTTTCCAAACACTCTGCAAGCTAGCCTTCACAGCTACCTTAGATCGAATCCTCCGACGATTCTTCCCCATTTTTTCAATCTGAGTCTCAACGCCGCCTGCCTCCTCCTCCCCATTGCCTTCTTCTCCCGTATCATTCCGAGTATCACCGCCGTCATACTCGTCAACGGTAGCGTTTCCCCCAATGTCTACATAACACGTGACAGTATCAAGACGAAACCTTCGAGAGGTTAGGTTAGGGTTTCTGTTGAACCTTAAGCTGAATGCGGCGGTAGATAAGGCAGTGTTTTGGCGGTGCCGAGCGGCAGTAGCTGCTCTGGCTTCGTGACGGTAGAAAATTGAAGATAGGGGGAGTGAAGACGTGGTATTCGTATGCCACCACAGCTGGTACTGGACTTGCATTTTGGTTTTTGCCTCGGGGATTGGGCCTCTGCTGTTGTCATATTTTCTCCTACTCTATTTGCTTGACAAAATGAAGTACTATGAATTCTAGGCTCACATGACAGCCAATTTAAGAGTTAACGTGTGTCAAGATGGTGCTTATGCCTTCTAATTTTAAATTTGAACAAATAAACGCATCTTACATGGCGTTCTACTGTCATGTCTTATGTGACATCCTAATGTATGAACTATGAATACATATATCTATTTGTTCAACTTTATATAAATTTAAAAATCAAATTTAAGAACACGTTTATGTATTACACCTTTCTAAGAATTTTAAAAATTTTGTATCATGTCATCATCTTTTTGAAGTATTAATGGTACTTTTTTTAAGGAGAAGAAACAAATTGAAGGTAGGGAAGAAGAAAATGAGGGAGGGGCTCTCACCAATAAAGTTAAAGTCTATATAGTCGACCAACTAAGCTACTAAAATTCTCATGTTAATAGTATTCGTAATGCCCTTTAGAAATATTATTAGCATGCTCTAGAGCTGAATGGGGGTAACCAAAGATTCCACAGTCTTAGGGTATGTTCGATATTGAGGAAAACATTTTTCTAAAAGATATTTTCAATTTTTCTATGTTCGATTGTCTTAATATGCATCGTTTTATTTATCCCTTCACATTAGCAAGGGATAATTTGCCCTCTATTAGCACATGATCATAGAGTCGAAAGCAGAATTGTACAAAAGATTCCAACTAATTTGAGATCGACATAGTTGATTAGCAAGTCCTGTACAATCTAAAAAAGAGCCTTTAATCTGCTTCACGTCTAGAAAGTTACGTTTATGATCATCAAGGCAATTGAATCCATGTCTATAAGAAGCAGCTTCTATACATGTCAACAGTTATTAACACATAACATGTCAATACATCTACAACTTGAAGACTGCTTTATATTTCTATAAGTTTTCACAGGAAAAGTTAATATACACATACTATCGTTCAGAAGCAGCTTTACAGTTAGTTGACAACTTGAGTACTTAAATATACCTTTAACTAGCAACTTACACCTACGAAGTTTTGTTTCCTCGATTTACAAATGACAATAGTTCTTTCAATTGCCACAGTCTTGCTTCCTCTTTGTTTGGCTGCAGCACGGCATCTATGCTCTGAACGAATTTAAATGCTATAGCTATCAGCTCCTAACTTTTCTGATTTTAGTATCAGCAATTTCTCAATCTGGTCAACTTTATTCCACATCCCTTTGTGTTTGTAGGTATGCACACAGAGAGCCATGTGTTGACCCTATCCTCACTATATGTCAGATTCTAAGGTTATTACATAGGTGGCCAAGTTCAGGTCTTGCATCCATCCATTCTTTGAATGTTAACTCAGCTGGAGAACTGCTGTAGAGATAGGATCTAAATGTGATCAGGAAAAAATATCGCCTGCAAAAAGAAGAGAAATAAAACCGTTAATTTATACAGTTATAAACTTTGCCTGTTCCGCAGCAAAGCACCTTAGATGTAATGTTAACTGGCCATTGTTCTAGGAAAAGGATGGCACCTCTCCATTCCAAGGATGAGGTTAACTGCATGAAGTGCGAGCTTCTCAAGGACAAAATCTTATTCAGTTATTTTGTACTATTCCTAGTCCAATATGTGTTCTGTTATCTATATTAGTTTGCCCCTGCTCCAACCACTTTCTAGAAGGAGAAAATTGCCAGTTCTAACAACTTTTCAATATCTTATATGCATTTCTGCTGCACAATAGAAATTTCAGCTTTATCTTAAACAAGAGTCCAAAGAAGGACCTCGAAGATGGTGTAGGGGCAGTATGTTTGTTCCTTGTAAACTGAGCATATTATGTTCTCTGCTTCTACCTTCCATTTTTATCAACAAATTCTTCATTAAAAAGAGATGGAAGAGAATCAACCTTAAAGCTCTAATGCCCATATCCATGAGATATGCTCGACGTTCTTCATCTTCATCTAATTTCCTTTCCAGCTCCTGTGAATATTGAACTATATCTTCTCCTAAATGACCTGCACCTGCACACCTTTGAAAAATTGAAACGAAACTGTCAGAGAAAATATTCAGAAGAACAGTGGCTTGCAATTCAGTTGATTTAAACCTTCAAGATCAAACTAGTTAGATCAATTCCTACACCTACACCAACACCATATCAAAGTAGAAGCATGACTTGAGTCTACCCATAAGTAGCAAATTCAGTTTTTCTGTTAGCTTCGAACTTAAAAAGTTGGTCAGCAATGATATTCCCACTTCCTGCTGTACAAAAAATCATTCTCCTCTCTAATGATTTTATTAATTATGAAAAAGTCTCCAGTGCACAAGCAGATCTAAAAAGTAAAAAATTTACAGCATACTCCCTCTATTTCAATTAGTTTGTCTTACTTCCCATTTGAGTCCGTTAAGAAAAGAATGCCTTTTTCCTAATTTGGTAACTCTTTAATTTCAACATTCCACATGACATGTTTATGACCACAAGATTAAAGGGCTTTTTGGTACATTATACATATCTTAGTTAACAACCATAAGATTTCAAAAGTCTTTACTTTCTTAAACTATGTGTCCACTCAACTAGGACAGACAAATGAAACGGAGGGAGTAATATGATTCTCCTCGAACGACACCCAATTTTCTGGAACTTCATCAGTGCACCAAGAAAAAATAAGAAATGAGAGACTATTCCTCAAATTCAATCTATCCCACCGAAAGCTCCCCTATTTCTTTCCTTCCACAGCACCCACATGAGTTCTAGTCGAGCAACATTCACATCTCTCTGACTGCTTTCTAAATTTTCAGCTGGAGAGTGCCTCCTTCACTATATCCAACACCAGCCTTTACAGCCCGAGACATCTCAAATCTCACACCACAATCAAGTTGCCAACAGACAATATAGGAGGAGGCGGTCCACATCTTCACCTTAACAATAGCATATGAAGCACCAACTGACATATGTATCCACCTATTTTTCAAATTCTTAACCGTCAATATTGCTCCACTCTGCCAAAAAAGGTAAAAAGGAGCCATTTTTTGGTGTTGAGGAATCCATACCAACAAAGTATGGAAAACTAATTCCTCCCTCAACAAAAGCTTATGATAATTGGATTTTCTCTCTCCTACTTTCTTGGACTCTAAGAAAACTATTCTCCAGCGACTCTTGCTGGCCAACGTTTGGCTTGGTAGCTCAGTTTTTCGCCCACTGTTATCTCTAACAAACTTCTTCCTTCACTCTCTTCTCATTTTTTCTGCTCAGATTTTCCTCCCACTGTCAGCAACGGGACTTGGTACGAATGGGTAGAAAGAATTTGCAACATGACGAAACGTTCAACTTTGAGCTCAAATACCATGAGGTGGCTCTGTAGTATCATTGAGGAACCATTGAAACACGGGGGAAAATATTATTAGAAAGTGGAATACCAAGGAGAAACTTGCAGACCTCTACTGCACCAGGAAATTTAATGTGAAGGGAAGATACATGAGCATCCTCTCGCTTCAGGGGAATGAAAGATCGGTCCTAATAATTCCTGAGTTGGCCTTGACTGCTGGTTGGAATGATATAGTATTTAAGATAGAGAGGTTTATTAAATGCTCCAACCTACTGATCAATGCAGAGCCTTTCAGAGCTTATAAGGAGGATTATCCTTACGCCAAAGTGGTACGTGAAAGCAAATGGCAGTATAATACACTTAAAGAGTCCACAGTTGCAGCAGGTCGATGAGATATTCGCATTGCAGAGCCATGGGGGATAAAGGGTAATGGCTTGCTCAATAGATCCATAGTTGGGCATTTTGGACAGGAGATCACAGAGAAAGTTACACTAGCAGGTATTAGAAGATGGTGCTCTCTTACATGGAAGGCAGTTTTTGAGGTCAATATCTAAATGGGCAGAGAATATGTTTCTTTTCGAATTCCGTAACAGAAATATGGCGGAGCAGACACTAAAGAAGGAGTGGAGATGAAAAAGGGGCAAGATGCGACTTGAGTGGTGGAATCCAACAGTCGGTTATTCTCCAATCTCTCAAAACAATGATACCACGTGGATTAGGGCTTTGGGCATTCCACTTCATCTATGGTCACAAAAGATTTTCTCAGAAGTGTGGAATCTTTGTGGAAGATGGGTGTTTCCACTGAAGAGGAAACAAAACTCAAAAACACCTTAAGTGGCAAGAATCCAAATCATACGAGATGGCCGGAGCTTCCCCAGTGAGGTAGCGATAGAAATAGATGACTTTAAATTCCATATCCCTATTTGAGTCAAGAGAGATGTCCGATTCTGGAAACGCTCTAGCTGATAGGTTTTTGAGAATAGGGAGAGTAGTATGCAACAAGTTAAACTGAATTGCATTTCGACTCTGTGTTTTTGGTGTAATCAAATTTACTCTAATGATACTCATTATAGGGATAGGTCGGTATTATTAGAGTTTCCTTATGTAAATACGGGTTTTAGTACAACCTATGTACTGTTCTGCAGAAATAGAATCAATTACCATTTTCAAAAAAAAAACATACCTTAGGGCAAAGACGTGCTTTATGACATAAAAAAGGTACTGAAAACATGGGTATACAATGTGCAGCTAATAAAGAGCATGTGGAGAGTTCAAGAAAGGGGATTTTGGGGCTGACAGAGCAGTCTAAGTCATTTTCAGTGACTTGAATCCAAACATCTGGATGAAAGTTTCCACCAAATTTTAGTCGAATAAATAACGCAAACAACACTCACAGTATTTTCTTCATCAGCGACAAAAACACAGGGGTCGACGCAAGCAGAACTCCTGAACCTGGGGGAGAAAATAACAGAGCCTGGCCTGCAAGGCACGAAACGTGCAAATACCATGACTTTACTATGATGGGTGATACTCTAAAGGAGGGGAAGAAAATAGTGAAAGATCAACATAACTCAATGGCTATCCAAGAAGGAAAAGAGATTGACAAATGGGTATTGGAAGATGCAGAACCTATTCAACAACATCAAAATTTGCTACCAGACAAGTAGATGGATGAAACAATTTGGGTGCACCAAAATTTGATTAAAATGGGTAAAATTTTTGGGGTAGATTTTCAAGGACATGAGGAAGAAGATTTGGAACTGCTCAAGCAAATTGACAGTCAGGCAGCCCAGGAGAAATGGAAGACGAGGTTTCTATCAAGAGGCCTAGATACAAAGGAGTTCACGAACTAAGGGTACTGCTTTTGATGTCAAGTTCAACTGTTCAAGAATGATGGGAAGAGGAACAGGGGAAAGGGTGGAAATTGTTTTAATGAAGATCAATTTGATGTCATGGAATGCCAGGGGGATTAATAATAAGGATAAAAGAAAAGTAGTAAAGAGCCTGATACACAAATGGAATGGCTGATATCATTTGTCTTCAGGAAACAAAATTAGAAGGGAATGTAAGGGAGATCATTGAAGAGATTCGGAGGAGTAGATGGGTGAGATTTGTCTACTTAGAAGCTAGTGGTACAGGGTATACTCATGTTATAGGATAGTAGAATTTGGAGAGCGACCTCTTTCCAAATTGGTTCATATACCTTAACTTGCAAGTTTGAGACACTCTTACAAGACTTTGAGAGTCACATAACAAGGGTATATGCACCAATTTGCAGATATGAAAGGGAAAATGTTTGGGAAGAGATGGCAGCAGCTAGGTTCTTGATGGGTGGTTCCTGGTTGTTTGTGGGGATTTCAACATCACAAGATTTCCTTCTGAAATGAATTGTAGGAGGAGATCTCCATCTATGTTATACAGGATATGAAATTGATCGACCCTCAACTGAAAGGGGGCTCTTTCACCTGGTTCAAAGAAGATAATCACATGATTGTTTCCAGAATTGACAGAATACTTATATCAGAAAAGGGGGATGATAGGTTCAGCAATATCAAACTTCTACAGAGAAGAGTGGGATGACGGGTTCAGCAATATCAAACTTCTACAGAGTAGAGTAAGATGACAGGTTCAGCAATATCAAACTTCTACAGATAAGAGTGGAATGATAGGTCGGCAATATCAAACTTCTACAGAGAATTGACTATGATAGTATGGGTCTCTGGGAACAGAACAAATCTTATTTCAAATTTGAGAATTGGTGGTTGAGCATGGAAGGTTTTGTGGACAAAAAAAAAGAATGGTGAACGTCTTTTGAGGTTGCAAGGCAAGTCTAATTATATTCTAGCTTGCAAGCTCAAAGCACTTAAAGGCAAGCAAAAGGAATGGAGAAGTATACCGAAAAATAAAAAAAACTTCAAAAAAAAAATGGTTCTCTACCGAAGAAGAAACCCATCCTTAAATACAAATAAGTACCTCATGGTACACCAAAAAGATATTAAAGATAAGAAACTATTCTTCAAATGTGCAAAATCAAGCTCACTTCCTTCAAAAGCTCTTGTAGTTCTCTCTCCATACTACCCACGTTAAAGCCAATGAAGCAATATACCATGCCCTATGTCTTCTCTTCTGTCATCTAAAAACCCAACTGAATATAACATCCTTCACCGTACCCGGTATAGTCCAAAACCAAACCATCTCAGAATCTTCAACCAAAGTTGTGAAGCTATCTGGCAATGCAATAGAAGACAGTCCACACCCTTTCCTGTATTTTTGCCCATGAAACACCAACACAATTGCTCCACTTCCTCAAGTTTTTGGCAGTCAGAATCGCTCGTTAACCATGCAAAAAAAATACATCTTTCTTGATGCTGTTGGGGATCCAAATGGACAGGTTTGTAAGATTTGTACATCTTTACAAAGCAACTTGACATATTAAGACGACTTTACTGGTAAAAGAGCACCCTTCCCTAAGCCTTATAACCTAGACAACTCACCACTGCTCCCTCTCTATATCTCCCTCTTATCTTGGAGTAATTAGTTTACCCAATTCCCCTAATATGCACATATCTTAATAAGCATTAAACGATATTTTTGACTCACTAATTGTCTTCACCCAATAAAGTCATAAAAGTTCAGTCACTAGTTCCTTTTACTGTTGAATAGAGATTCCTAATTGAATCTAATGATACTTGAAAATTTTATGGTATGAGAAGTTTATGGAATCTATGCCCTCAACCAATCTCCTGTGTAGTATTCAGGAAGCTGGACTGCTAAAGGAAGCTAGAAGAAACCCATGCATTTATGGATTAAATAGAGGATGTGTACCTTTCTATCACAGCATCAACGTCTGTCTTGCTCTCGGGGCCGTGCACAAGAACCCTAGTGAGGCTTAATATGTCCCGATAGTCACCCATTTTCCGTGCCTCTTCATCAGAAATTTGAACATTGAAATTCTCTAGAGGTGAACAAGGAAGACCAGTACTTTCAAATGGTCGATGAATATCCAATGATAATTTAACCTCAGCTTCAAGCCTTAAACAAATAATAGCCATTGCATAAGCAATCCCTCCAAATCCTGTGTGTGATACAAAAAGGTAAGATCCTGCAGCGCTGTTTAGACAAAAAAAAAGAACAATTAGTTTAATTTTCCTTCTAATGAGAACATAGAAAAGGAAATTACTGATTAACAACTCTCAAATAAATTCTTCATCGACATAGGTAAAAAAATTATCACTAGAAAGACATCTTATACCCTTTGGCAATCAAAATCACACTGCACCTGACAGAGTATAGACTTTTCCTCTGGATTCGGGGAGAGAAATTATCACTAGAAAGACATCTTATACCCTTTGGCAATCAAAATCACACTACACCTGACACAGAATAGACTTTTTCGCTGGATTCAAGGTGAGAATAGTAAAAGAAGAAGTATGTTATAACATTTATCTTATCAAAGAATGAACGATTAAATCTTCTCAAACACCAAATCAAGCCAGACAACTTTAGGAATGGAGCTTTTGCGCCATTAACTAGTATAAATTGGCAATAACAAGTTAATGATAGTTCGATTAAGGGGGGGGGGGTGTACGCAAACACCTTACCTCTACCTTTGCAGGGTAGAGAGGCTGTTTCCTATCAAGAATCCTAAACTCACGAAAAAATTAGTATAGCAAGGCATATCCAATTGGACATTCTCTGAGATATTTAGAGTTTCTGAGACGAGCAATTCCACAAACATGAGTTTTACTTCTAGTTCTAAAGCCATCTGTCAATGTCATGGTGATGGCTGCAGAAGGACAAGAAGCTATCCAACTTTCATATACAATCAATGAATTATGCCTCAGTTCTAATATGCCAACTTTTCCCTCACAAAAACGGCTAGTGAAAATTTGAATAACCTCTCTCAGAAGTTGAAGACATTTAAATGTTCTGCAAAATATGTGCTGCCACTTACTCGTCTTTACAGTATTGGATAGCATCAATATCGGAAGACAGGGCTTCTTTCTCTCTAGTCAACGGTATCCTCCTATAGGTTATGTCATACCCTTCATACTTCAGGCTTGCATATACCTCAGCAGGAGTTTTAACATCATCCACAAATATGTTTTCCCAATATCCAATGATACTAACTTGATTTGAAGTTGGGTTAAACTCTTCACGATGCAGAAGCATCCTACCACCAGATTGTCTAATCTCACATTGAATGTCATCTTTTAACCGTGCCTCCAAGTGTTCCACCTGTGGGGAAAATGAAGTTAAATAGATAATAAAATAATTATAACCATTGTTTGAAGGGGTAATTTGATTGACTGACCAATGAACCAGTGATTCCAACATGCTTCAAGGATTCAACAGGCTTGTTCAATTCTCTAAGAACAAAGGGTGTTCCATTAATATAAACAACAGCCTCTTCTCTCAGATCAGTTAAAATTACTCTTTTAGCAAATCTTTCTTTTGACGTCTGGTTTGCACCAAGGTAAGTTAACATCTCCTTTGCACCAGCAATAGTAGGTGTTGCCATGCTATAAATGGGGTATCCATCAACCTAAAAAGGATGAGAAATTCAGTAAGAATTTCAAGTTTTAGCCATTAAAATAAAACTCAAAATTCACAAATTTGTAGATCTATGCATATTCACTACAAAATTTATGTTCTTAGCCTCTATCTCTCTCCAATCAGTGTATTATACTCTTCCAATACAAGGTCATATAAGTGCATTGCACATGCAACATTTGCAAATGTGAACAAATCTACCCTATACAATTAGGTAAAAGTTGAATATTTTGTCTATTTATTCTACGACGTGAATTTTGCCTGATTAGACGGATAGAGTCCATGCTGTGATAATTTGGGCTATGGAGATTTTTATTGAGATCTATAATGGTAGGGGAGGGATAAACGAATCCCCTACTGAATCGTTCAGTGAATGAGGGTAGAATACTTCGGACTTCTTTGTTTGGCCCATTCTTTATACACTGCTTTGGTAAGGTTTGACTAGAATTTTTTTTGTACTTTCCATTGTTGTTGACTGTCTCTTCTGTAATATGCTTAAGGATAGTAATTTTCTGCTTACCTGATCTTGCTGCGCTGTTGTTTTTTGTTTCTGGCTTTACATTAGTTCTCTAATAGCAGCAGAGTGATAAACCAGCCCCATATTGCATCGCTGATTGGGGTACTATACTTTGGACTTCTTTGTTTGACCCGATTTTCGTACACTGCTCTGTTTAGTCTTGCCTAGCAGCTTTTCATACTCTCCCTTGTTGTTCACAGCCACTTTTGTATTCATTTTCTACATAACTGCTTCTCTGTTTTCCATTCAGGGTTTACTTATTGTTTAGTGCTTTCATTTCCTAGTATTCTAATATTCTGGTTGGGAAAAGTAGCAATCTTCTATAATAAATAAAAAAACAGGCAGAATCATGAATTATCTTCTCTAATAGTTGCAGAGGGATAAACCAGCCCCATACTGCATCACTGATTGGGGTACAATACTTTCTTCTTTGTTTGACCCAGTTTTCGTACACTGCTCTGGTTAGTCTTGCCTGACAGCTTTTATACTCTCCCTTGTCGTTGACAACCTCTTTTGTACTCATCTTCTACATACCTGCTTCTCTGTTTTCCATTCAGGGTTTACTTATTGTTTTTCATTTCCTAATATTCTAAGATTCCGGTTGAGAAAACTAGCAATCTTCTATAACAAAACCAGGCAAAAACATGCCTTATCTTCTCTCTTCTTTTTTTTCTTTTTTTTTGTTTCTTGTGTGTTGTTTTGTGGGTATATTCTTCTCTCCAAATTCCTGTGTGTATGCATTTCATCAGAGTTTTCATACTCACATTTTTGCATTTGATCCTAATTTTTTCAAGTCTATTTATGTATTATTGGTCTCGCGCATTATAGGCAACAAAAAAAACTATGTTAACATAATACTCTATATATTATTGTATACTATTTTTTATTTTTAAATGGAAAAAAACATTTACCATACACATAAATATACTGTATGCTAAATTTGTCTCAAAGCATTATTACTCTATCTAGTTGAAAATAGTTGTTCGCCATATAAAAATTGGCTTCAAAATCTATGTGATGAAAATTTTGTGTTTGGATGATAAAGGCCTGTGTTGTAAATGGTACAATACATTTCTCTTGGAAACCTAACACAAGTATAACTATCTCCATATTAGGCATGTGAAATCAAAATTCAGCTTCTCTTATCGTCCTGACAATAGTGGAAATTTAACATACCCTGTAAACATGAGGAGCACCATGAATTTGTATGTGACTGGAAGTTCTTTGGCCAGGAAAGAAATACATCTTGAGAATAGACCCTTTACCAAGAACAGAGCCATTCCGATCTTTCACAATAGCTTCCATAACAGCATCTCCATGTTGTGACTCATGTGGAGCTCTTAGTTCCTCCTGTACAAACAATTATAACAGAATCAAATCGAGCTTCAAAAGAATCCATAACCATGAGACAGACAGATGACAGAGGCATTACAGGGATGGTAAAGAATCTCCCAGGCCGTAATCTGATTGACCACTTCATTGCTTGAACCTCTGGCCTCTGGTGCAGCCAATCTTTGAATGTCATCCTCGATTCTCCTTGTCCACAAAATCCATCAAATGCTTCGCTACCAAGATATGCAGCAAAAGCAATCAAACGAAAATATCGTTCCAAGTATTCAGCACCACGATTTAGTGCTACTCTTCTTTCTCTAGGCTCATTATGCTGCTCATTAAACAACTTCCTGTATTGCAAGACTGCTTGGCGTATGTTCTGCAGAGCTGAACATCGATCAATAATAGCATCTAAGGCCTCTCGGCATTCCACCCCATTATCAAACAATCTTGTTATTTTCCAGAGCAACAGGATGTCATTTATCCCAAATGCATCATTCGTGTGTGTTTGAGGTCTACTTTTCAATACTAAAGATGCAGGTGGATGGGATTGGCCTTCACTTTCATCACCGCTTGACATATCACCACCTAAATCAGGATTTGATGCATCATGCAATACTCTAATTGGTCTCCCACGATCAATACGTAATTTCAAAAGGCATGCAGTTACAGTTCCAGTAGTAGTCCTCCCTATACCCATCTGTATTCGCAGAAAAAGTAAATCAGCATATCTGTTTGGAGCCAAATGTCTCGGAAAATACAAGTAAATCGAAGAAGAAGAAAAAGAAGAAGAAGAAAAAGAAGAATAGATACTAAGTTACCTGGCAATTAAAGACAAAAGCAGTATCCTTGGAAGCAGATGCTATATTAAAAGACAATACATCGAAGTCAGAACTTCTGGGAGCTTTGCCATCAGTGATAGGAACACGAGCATACTTTATAGGAAAACCATCAGCCTCCAAGCACTTAAAGACCTCCACAGGAGTTTGAACTGCATCAGAGCTCACATGTTCCCAAGCATCAAATATTTGACCGTCATCAGTTTCATGAATAACCATTATTGCTCCTTGATAACGTTCAGCTTCTCGCATAATGTCATCCTTTAATCTAGCTTCCATTTTTTCCACTCTTTCACGATCGATGCCCTATAATCACAAGTACTAGACGAGTCAAGACCCTAAAGCAAATCCACTTAAAAGAAGGAAATATCTTGTATTTTCAGCAAACTTTGTAACACAAGAACCCTTGCATTAGAAATGAAAATATTGTATACCGAAGAAAACAAAATAAGGTTTTTAAGATACAGAACAGGAACTTTACCAACTTCCAAGTGAAAGATAAAATAGTTACTGAAATACATGCGTAATTCAATATAGAACTACTTGTACCATTTGAAATCTATCAAAATCAGCTTGGAACAAATTCCAGTTTATGCAATCTGATTATTCGGTACAAAGGAAGTACTGATTAGATTGTCTTCTTTGATAAATTAATATCAGCCGAAGGTTCAAAAAAAAGACTTAAGCAAAGATATTTGCACTATGTTCTACTCCCTCCGTGTCAATTTAAGTACCTTAATTTGACTAGGCACGGAGTTAAAGAAAATAAGGGAAACTTTTGAATCTTATGGTTCTAAACTAAACATGTGTACAATGTACCAAAATACCCTTTGAATCTTGTGGATTTTGGAATAAAAGAGTTACTAAATATAGAAAATATCATTGTTTTCTCAACAGACCAATAAAGAAAGTAAGACACATAAATTGAAACAGAGGGAGTGTATTGAGATCTCATCGGATTTAAAATCAATAAGAATATTTTCTAAAATTAATAACATGTGACACAAGAAATTGCAAGAACTTTTAAAAAGGTAGTAAGACAAAAATTTAAAATCATACAGAAGCTCCATGATCTACTTTTCTTGATTTTCATGTGAAAAGAAAAAGAAAAAGAAAAAGAAAGAAAGAAGCTGCATTCCTCCAAACAGAGAAAACCAAAAGGTAGAGGAACGGCTTCTGACAGCATAATAGAAGTCTAAATTATGGATTCAAGTAAGAGTCTTAGAAATGAGTATCCGAGACAAGTATGGATCTGATACAGGTCAATTCAATTTTTTATCGTTTTTAACATGCCTTAGAGGATCCATATAGTGATATGATACAATGTCACACACATTTGGCAATGATACGTCAATGCAAAATGAAGGGTTTATGCATCATCAGCAGTAACAAGATCTGACATAAGTTATTTATCTAAAATTTGCATGAAATTGCATTCATACCGTGTATTCAAGCATATTTTTATAGGGCCTTTCAACCTCACGGAGTACAAATGGTTTTCCGTTGATGTAGATAACAGGTTCTTCTCTCATATTGTGCCAGAAAACTGGACGCCCACATTTGGAGCTACCAATCCTTTGAATTACAGATCGAATCCCACTGACAGTTGGATTTGCAACACCATATACAGGAAATCCTGGAATTTCTC
Organism: Solanum chiquidenum; assembly: GCA_029582725.1. NCBI lineage: Eukaryota > Viridiplantae > Streptophyta > Magnoliopsida > Solanales > Solanaceae > Solanum > Solanum chiquidenum. Next base: position 5,869 of record JAJOOS010005365.1, on the reverse strand, counting down.
TAAAGTTAGGAGCACCTTCTAATATTTCTGGCAAGCCAGGATGTTGACAGCCAGGACAGTGGTCACTCTTAAGAACAGTTTGAGGTCCGAGAACCTCTCCGTTCCTCAAAGCAGCTACTTGCCCCATCTCAGAAGGGCGATCATCAGTAGAGTCAACTAATTTAGCAAGAGAAGGTTCCAGGCTCACATAGCCGAGTGCTCCCATTGGGTCTCTCCTTAGCAACCTGCAGCCAAATCTAGCATATAAGTCTTCCAATAATGCACGATTCCTTCGGGATTTTACAGGGGGGAAAAACATCTCTTAAAAGCACATACAAGTGTTCACAAAGTTCTATAAACACCAATCCAATGTCAAGAATCATAAACTAGTGTATGTAGTAATATCTTTTTCAATACAAACCATCATCCACAGAGATGAGATGTTATAAGGAAGCCTTCATTACATTAGAAAAATTTAAGCAAATCAGAACACCAGCCACATATGGGAAGTAACTAGATCAATGCATCACATAGTAGAGACAACTGACTTACTAAACTTGAGAGGCTTCTCAAAGTTCAGATCCACAAGTTCACAGAGATGTTTCTACCTGTTCTCTCCAAATACCAATCCCCAAGCCCCAAACCAAATAACTTAAAAAGGAACTAAGATAGGACAAATTGAACAAACTTAGTGATTGCATAGATTTTCTTGAGAAATATTTAAGTTAATTTTCTCCATATAATATTGGTGGTTTAGAATATTTAAATATTTAATGAACAAGTAGATTGCATGGCTGCTAGGGTGATCAGATGCCATTCGACAACTGAACTGAACATCAGTTTAGTATATGGAGATTAGACGTCAATTTGGCCAAATTATGTTCACATTCTGGAGGCATCTCTTTAATTTCTCACATACATATAAGACGGTTCAAATTCTGTAAACTTATGAAAGTCTATAAGGCCTAAAAACAAGTGTATACACATGAATCAGTGACAAAATACTGACATGAAAAAATGATGCAAGATAACCACCTGAAAGAGTCGGTTGCAGCAGTAATATTTATGTGTCGAAAAAAAAATCAGAGTAAACTGATACCAAACTAACCTCAGATTCTAGGTTTGAATGGGTGGAGAGTGCTAGGTTATATATGAGAAAAATGAAGCTGAGTAGAGTAGCTCTACAGTGGCTATGCAGAAGATTTAATGAAGCTTCAGAAATCAAAGGAAAATCCTTCAAAACTTGGAGATGCAGAGATTTAACTACTCTTATTTATTGCTCATTGAAGTACAATAAATATGGTAGATTTGTGTCTGTTATTACGGTTAAAGGAGAGCTGAGATCTATTATTATTCTCCCTGAAATCACATTGAATGCTGGTTGGTCTGATCTCTCTAAGAAAATTGAGGTCTTTATTAATAAGGCTGAAATTTTACAGAGAGAAACTCTAAATGCAGGGGAAATAATCAGTAATGGGCAAAAAGAAAAAGGAAGTTATAAGGAAGCTCTTCAAAAAAGAAGATGGCCCCCTAATGAACTTCAATCAGCTCCAGAGAGCAGTACCAATGGAGATAAGGATCCTTTGAGGAGAAGTCTGGTTGGCAGCTTCCCAGATTGCGATGAGATACCTTCTCGTAACGATGTTAGGAAATGGGCGCAAAACACATGGAGAGGCATCCACAACATACAAGTATTTGATTTGAACGGGATCCAATTCCTTTTTGAATTTCAGTCGAGAAGGGATGCTGAAAATGTGTTAGCAGGGACAGGGAGATGGAGTAGGAGCAATCATCTATTGGAACTGGAGTGGTGGTCTCCGACGACGGGAGCTATTCCAGCCCAACATCAATTTGATTGGTTTTGGGTTCGAATTTTGGGACTACCGTTACATCTATGGACTGATAAAGTGATGAAGGAGATGGGGGACCAGTGCGGAGGATGGATTGAAGCGGAAGAAGAAACCCAATTCAAGAATCACCTGAGATGGGCCCGTATTCGAGTCAAAGGTCCTCTGAAGGAAATTCCGGCATATGTAGAAGTGGGTGATGGAGAATTCAATTTTTCTTTGCCGGTATGGTGTGAAGCTCCGGCGAGATTCAGACGGAAATCGGATCTAATGCACGTTGATCAACTAGAAGGTGCAACACAACATGTATCTGGAAGGGAGTTCCCACAGCAAAACCCTTTGCTGACTTTTATTCCAAAGGAGGTGGAGCCTAACATTTTGGGGAATGATTCGCAGTTACTTTGCAAAAAAAAAAGGGGAAGAGGAACACGCGGGTCTGAGTGAAAGACATGTGAGGGAAATAATTAAAAATTTGGGCCCAGGAATGGTATTAGAAGTGTTGGACCAAATCGGAATAAAAGGCAGTGGGTCACATGAAGCCCAATTGCCTAAGAAAGAATCCATCCAGTTAGAAAAGGAACCTTTTGTTGACAACCTCTTCTCGACAGAGAACAGTTTCTTTCCGAGCTCGAATATATCAGAGATGGAGATGGGGGCTGGAGTGAGAACTGAAACATCTTTTGCTAAGGATGATGTGGCAATTTACTATGGGTCGGAAGTTTTGGGGGGTGAAGACAACAGCATGCCTATGGTTATTTATGATATCGAAGGAGCAGGAATTAATTCAGCAGAAACTGATACGATAGATCTGCATCAAGGAAACTGCTCTACTGAGCAAATTACATTATTTGAAGATCATCTTCCTCTTCAAATTAATGATGGTCTCTCAGAACAAGAAATTGAAGACAAAGCTTCACATTGGGTACATTCCAATGTACTTAAACTCAGTCAACTTTTTGGGGTTGCTTTTGAAGGATGTGATAAGGCGGCTTTTGATCTATTTCTAAGAATTGATCAAAAGAGGGGGGATTTGAGGCAGAAGAAGGTGGAGACAACATCAATCAAAGCAAAGAACACAATCTCAAAGGAGATAAGAAATTTGGAATTTCATGTTAAGTTTAAAGAAGGGGAATCAAGAAACAGGGGGAGAATAACAAACACAAATTTCCGATGAAAGTCAAAATCCTTTCTTGGAATGTAAGGGGGGTAAATGGAGAAGAAAAAAGGGGGATAGTCAGGAGATTATTTCAACATTGGGGGGCTGATACTTATGTTCTGGTTGAGACAAAATTGGGAGGATCAGAGGTGAATGTACTCAAACAATTATGGCAAAATAGATGGATGGGGGGATTTCATTTGGATGCTATAGGCAGAAGTGGTGGCATCTTAGTAATGTGGGATAAGAGGGTGTGGAAAGGAGAGCTGGTATTAGCAGCAAACCAAATGGTGACCTGCAAGTTTGAAGGCATAAATCAGGCCCTCACATGGTTCCTTTCAGCTGTGTATGCCTCATGTGATCCAATAACTAGAAAAGAACTTTGGCAAGAATTCATCAACATCAAAGAACTGTGTAATGGGCCTTGGGTAGCTTGTGGAGATTTTAATGCCACAAGATATCCAAACGAAAGATCAGAAGGGCACAGAATTACTACGCCAATGACTGAATTCTCTGAATGGATCAATGAGATGGAGTTCATCGACCCTCCTTTATTTGGGAGGTCTTTCACATGGAGAAGGGGGGACAATCACATGTCTGCTTCCAGAATTGATAGGTTTTTATTCTCTTCCCAGTGGGATGAGACCTTCACACGAATTAAACAGAACATGCTTCCCAGAACCTGTTCTGACCACAATCCAATTTTGCTTGAATGCGGAGATTTAAATTTAAAGAAGTCTTACTTCAAATTTGAACAATGGTGGTTAAGGGTGGAGGGTTTCTCAGACAAAGTTAAAGATTGGTGGGCATCTTTCAATATCACTGGTACGGGCTCTTATGTCCTAGCCTCCAAGTTGAGGATGCTAAAGGGGAAGCAAAAAGAATGGAAACTGGAGAATAGGAACAATTGGAATCAGAGAAAAGAGGAAATCTTAAATCAGTTGTCTGTTTTAGAAAAGACTCAGGAGTTGAGATTACTATCAGAGGATGAGTTACTTCAGAAAGTACATCTTTCAATGGAGTTTGAAGATGTTGCAAAAAACGAGGAAATAGCTTGGAGGCAGAGGTCTAGAGTACAGTGGCTCAAACACGGAGACAAAAATACCAAGTATTTTCACAGGATGGCTACAGCCCATAAAAGATTTAACACCATTGATAAGTTGATGGTTGAAAGGGTTACAGTTCCAGATTCAGAAGAAATTAAAGGAACCATAATCAGTTATGTTGGTTTTTTTAATAAAGAAATTAAGAAAATAAGAGAGAAAGACTTTGAGAGAAAAAATACTACAGTATTATCAAAGGAAATTATTTTATTAATAATTCAGAGACTTGCATTTATAGATATAATTCCTAACTAAAAATAGAAAAATAAGATACTAACTTATCAGTTTAATTCAAATAAAAAAATAAAAAGCACTAACTCCTAAATATAAGTCAAATAGGACTCTAATAACATAATTTAAAAACCCTAAATAGCTAACTATTTTATTTCTGCAATATCCTGAGACATATTTTCAACACTCCTTGGATCAGGAATTGTAGATTGTAGTCTCATCTGAAATTAACCTTGTGAACAAATCTGCTAATTCATCCTTTGTCTTGCAAGGCTTTTGTGCATCTTTTGTTGGATTAAATGAGAAGCTCTTACCTCTCATTTCAACTTGTAAAATCTCTTGCTTAGTAGAATCAAAGATTCGACAATATTTGTCTCCAAATAATAATTTAAATCCTTTTTCTATTAACTGACAAACACTAAACAAACTTTTATCAATATCAAGCACATAAAGAACATCTGAAATTATTTTTGTACCAGAATTGTTTTAATTGAAACAGTCCCTTTTCCTTTTGCAGGAATACAATTACCATTCCCAATTCTGACTTTCTTATTTTCCATAGGAATGAACTCTTTAAAAAGATTTCTTTCATATGTCATGTGGTTTGTACAACCACTATCAATCATCCAAAAATCAGATTTTTTGGTTGAAAAACAAGTTGCCACAAATAAGTGGTCTTCTTCTTCTTCTTCAGTAGTGACTTGGGAAACTGTTTCATCTTTTTGAAATTTGCTTTTGCAAATCACAGCTTCATGACCAAGTTGTTTGCAGTTCTTGCACTGTGCATCTGGTCTTTTTCAACATTTATATAGAGGATGTCCATTTTTTCCACAGTGCTGATAAGGTGGGTAATTTTTCAAAAATTTACCCTTGCTTTGAGTTATGTGGCTGGCTACTAATGCTCCTTCAAGCATGCCATCTTGCCTCATAAGTCTCCTTTGTTCCTGAGCCTGCAAAGAATTTAACAATTCTGCCAAGGTAATTTTGGACAAATCTTGTGTGTTTTCCAAGGTAGTTATACATGCTTCATATCTTTCGGGCGGGCACTGTAACAAGAACTTTTTCAACAATTCTTGTATCTTTAAATTCAGTGCCGAGTAATCTTACCTTGTTGACAATACCAAGCAATCTGTCAGAATATTCCTTAACTGTTTGTGACTCTTTCATTCTCTGCAATTCTAATTCCCTCATTAAATTTAATACCTTCATTCCTCGTATTCTTTCATCTCCAGCATATTCTTTCTTCAGATAATTCCAAATATCTTTTGGTGATGTGAGAGTCATGATTTTCGTGAAAACAGTTGTAGAAACAGCAGCAAACAAAGTTGCTTTTGCCTTCGACTTAATGGTTTTCTTTTCCTTGTGACTCTTGATCTGGGCCACGGTGGGATTATTTGGCAGTGGATTAACTTCATAATCCTCTTCCACGGCTTCCCAAAGATCAAGAGCCTCCAAGTAAGTTTCCATTCTCACAGCCCATAGTTGATAATTCTCACCATCAAAAATAGGAGGAGCCATTCGTGAAAAACTATTTTCGGAATCCATTTTTCTAC
>JAJOOS010005364.1:0-43950 GCA_029582725.1 Solanum chiquidenum | reverse complement strand
ATCCGGAGACGGGAGTGAGCACACGACGTTTTGTACTATTTTAGTCTCCATCTGTATATATAGACTTGTCTTTTACCTTTCGAGACAGTCCAGTCTCTGTTGTCCACTTTTGGGACTTGTACTCATTTTGTTAGTAGCTCTGTACTAGCGACTTCCAGGTTCTGGGAGGGATCTTTATTTGTATTTATGTTTTGGTTTGCTTCCACCTGTATATATTGTTATTTGCCTACTCTTGTTTAGTTTCTACCCTCAGACCCATTACTTGTTGTTCCGGGTTACGGGTTGGCTTAACTGCTGGTGGGTTATAGTAGGTGCCATCATGACTTGAGAAATCGGGTCGTGACAGTCTCTCTCTCCCCCAACTCCCTGTCAGTTGTTTCTATTAATTGCTGCTCAACTTCTACTGTTACTTCTCCTGACACACCTTCTCTCGACACATTCGTTGTCTCCCTCTCCTCAATTATCGATCAATTTCTAATCTGCATGGCTGCTGGCTCTGTTCCTGGGAGATATTGAACTTCTTCTTTCATCATTTTACTATACAATGCATGTTTTACCTCAACTTTGATTTTTTCTTTAATTTCTTCTTTAGATGCAATGACTTTATGTCCCAACTATGTATTTTTTTCTTTTTTGGGTCCAAAATTTGTGAAAAACTTGGCTCGAACTCCATTTTAGCCAAATAAAAATGTTTTAGCTAAAATAATAGAGAACAGATTGTGTATTTCCTGTTATCTTTTCTTTAGATGCACTAGTTATTTATTTCAACCGTGTACTTTTCTTTTCGGGTGAAATCAATTAAAAAAAAAAAAAAAAACTAGACTAGAGCTCTAGAATTTTTTGCCAAATAAAAAAGTTGCAGCAAAACTAATGACGTAGCAACTGTCTACTTTTTTATTTCTTAATTAGATGCAATTTCTACCAGTTAACTTTCTCAAAAAAAAAATTAGATGCAATTTCTATTTATTTCAACTGTGTATTTTTCTTTTTTGGCAAAATCATCCTTTTCTAGAGCTTCATTATTTTTAACCAAAATAATAAACTTCAACTGTGTATTTCTTTTATATCTTTTTTTTAGATGCAATGACATTTTTTGAAGGCAAATTTGTAAAAATAATTAACTGAAACTTCATCATTTTTAGCAAAAAAAAAAAAAATTAGCCTAAATAAGGGAGTTCTAGGCAAATTCTTTTACAAATTTGACTGGAAAAAGATGACCTAAAAAATTAATGAATATCAAAAGGTAAAAGAACGTTTTATTTAAATGAAATAAGACCTGGAAAGTAAAATCCACATGGCAAGCCAAGCACGTGCATGGCACTTCCCTGGGATGAGATCATCCGGGAGGGGGGTGATACTATGAAATAGCTAAGTTCAGGCATAATTATCACCACAAATAGTTTAGGGTTGCAACTAATAATCCATGCAAAAATTTTAGGGGAGCTTTTAGATATTCTGCCAATTGTAATTATAGGTTTGGTCCAAATTATTTTTCTAGTTCCACTCCTGATGTAACATCAATAGAATCATAACACCAGACCTTGTACATTCAAGGTGTGCGGCAGGCAAAGAAATAATACATACCACTCATTTCCCAAATATCTGAACAACCAATTGGAGGATGTTCAGGAAGAAGCATATTGAAGGTGCACAAACTTTGAAAATGATTAATTCGGTTTCAACCAAAGAATATTCTAAGGTGCAATCCTAAGACACAGAAAAAGAGTCGCAACAAATTGGAAGATTACCCAAACAAATTTTCGGAAGAAAATTTAACTAGATGAATGAAGATGACCTGATGTTATTGTCACGGTTGGACAAAAATCTTCCCAAAATATTAATAGCAAGCACACGTAAACCACCATTATCTTCAATGTTCATGATGGTTTCAACACATTCATAGAGAATAGCGTTGCCTGCATTTTTGTTTGACTCTGTCTTCGTTGCTACCTAAAAAGTAAATTAAAATTGTTAGACAATGAATAAAAAAATGAAATTTTGACTATACATAATAACTTCCCTGATGAATAGTAAATTCCAATTCTTCTTATTCATACAGTTAATAGTAGTTTCAGTGATGGTAACATAGTTCAACTTGCCACAAATTAGTTGTCAAAATGAGCCAGGAGAAAAAACAAAAAGACAATAGCCTCAGATTGTTGTATTTGCTATGATGCTTGTGTAAATCAGAGTCTCTGAACTGTGAAAAAACTTATTATGTGATGCATATGCTCAACACAACCATTTACTAGTTTCATTCAGTATCCTCATCAGGGAGTCGCACAATAAATTTTCCAAATAAAGATAGCTAGCCCAGCAGGGTGATTGTGAGTATTAATAAAGATTTCAATGAGAACAGGGAACAAAATAAAATGAAAAGAGTCGTGATCTAACACCCAATGAACATAAAGTAACTATATACACTTGTTCTTTTAACTTTGACTATAAGCATCATCAAGTACAAATATGCCTTGCTTTCTTTATCCTTGACTATAAGTAATCATTTATCAACAACTTGTACACACATAGAGGAAAAAAAACTCATTCTTCTATCTTTACAGACTAATCAAGGGAATAGGCCATTCCAATGCAAGATTCACACATCAACTGCCAAACTGTTTACAAAACAAGCCTGTGAGGAAAGCATTCGGAAAAATTCAAAACTGTACAACTCCATGACATTCACATATGCTTCAATAGATCACTGAGCTATAACTGACCTGAGCAAGAATGTCATTCATGGAATCACTAGCGTCAGCATCGCCTTGGCCCAAAACACGTAAGACCTTGAGCAATCTTATATGAAGAAAAGGGTCTGAAATGCCGGAAATGTCATATTCAGGTGCATACGGGCTGTTGGCAACATCCTTTAGCACTTTCACTAAACCATCTGTGCATTTCTATAACCACAGATGAACGGAAACAAAACAAAAAAGAAAATGTAAATGCCTAGTTGAACTGAAATGAACCTTTAAATCTTATCTATCTCATAATTCAAATACGCATTTAAGTTCAAAGCTTATGCACAGAATATATCAACAAATGTTTAATACAATGGAAGGCAAGGTGAGGCATAAAAATGTGGAGATGGGATCATTGATTACTGCCATTAGCTAAAAACGTTCATCGTTTACCTCCAGTTTTTTGGTCTAAAGGAGAGAAGTAAACAAAATTTACATCACCCTCCCCTTAAATATGAGAGAAGTCAAGACACCGAAAGAATAAACTCATTTCCCCTTATACCTCATATTTAACCAAAGAGACACAAAATTATGCCTCCTCTTTCACTTCATAATGTCCCACCTCTTGTCTTTTCACCCCAATCAATCATTACACAAGTGAATTTAAGAAATTACCTGTGCAAGTTTAGTCATTCTTTTCAGTTGGAACATCAAAAAAGAGAGTATGTGGTGTAGAAAGGATGAATCAGAATGAAAGATTGGACGAGATCCTATTAACATTCTTCGACCAATAAAAGTGGAGGCATGTTATCAAATCTAACTTAACAGGTCAGATAAAACTAACTTTCTGGAAAGCAGAAATCTCAGCAAATAATACTACTTCCATAAAAATATTGCAAACTCAAAATTACAAGAAGCAAGAAAAACAGATAATAGGTTGACCAAGCATTTCTGCTCCAAAACATGTACATGGAACTAAAGCAGCATGGAAATCTAGCCCATTATGCCTCTTTTAGGCATTTGAAACAGAAGGTCGGGAGGAACTATCAGAGTAAGAGTTCTTATTGTTTCATATGCACTTTTGGCATTTAGAAAGAATATCTTCTTGTACAGGTAGTTGGGTAGGCTTGACAGGAGAATGACAGTAGCTTACGAAGCCCAAATGAACTTACGGGTCGTTTGGTTGCTGGTTTAGAGCTATGCAAGTATTAGTTATGCAGGAATTAGTTATGTAGGATTTTGTTATGCAGGTTTTAGTTATTCATGCATTAGTTATTCCATCTTCTATCATGTAGAAAATAATACATAGATTCTCCCACAACTTATACATGTATAGTTACACAGGATCCTAAATTGCTATTCAAACACCATATTTGGTGTTGAATTTTATACATAGCAAAAAAATGCTACCAAAAAATGCACAAGTTCTGCAGGATTTAATACATGAATAAATCACCTCCTAACCAGCAATCAAATGACCCCTTAAAGTTTTAGGAACCATCTTGAAAAATTAATAAAACGATATTTAATTTATAACAAAATGTCTCTCCTAGTGTTGCCCCCCACCCCAGCCCCTTGGGGAACATCTTCCACTTTTTACCAGGTTGACACCCTTTGGTTTGGAGACTAGAAAAGGACAAGTTGACACACCATAGCAGATTATTACCCTTTGGTTTGGAGACTAGAAAAGGACAGAGCAAGGAAGAGAAACAAAATGAGGGACAACGGGAAGAGTAGTAGAAAAGTATTTAACTTTCCTTTTTGGGCAGAAAGAGAAAACAGGAAAGAAAATAAGAGGTTTTGTTGATCTAGTGAGAAATTTTGCGGGTCCGAGAGGATTATAATTTCCATTTAGCATACCAATAAGAGAACAGAAATTTCTAGAACTTCTTCTTGGCATTCCTTTCTTACCTTCCAGACAAACCAGTTAGTCACAAGTACCAGTCACAGATTTTCCCAACGTTATCAAGAAAAGAAAAGGATCCCTAAATTTGGACAAGCAATAAATCAGCAAATAAAGGAATTTTGTGTAAACAAAATAATTCTTTTTTCATTCTCAAAAAATAATTCTTTTTTGTTTTGTTTTTCAAAGGGTAAACAAAATATATCCTTGTAGAACCAAAAGTGGGAAAAAGAACAGTAGTAGACACAAGAATGATATCGTCAAAGCCCTAAATGACAAAAAACACTATTTCACATGGCAAAGAAACTCAAAATCCTAACATAAAAGACAGTAAAATCTGGAGTTACCATCACAAACATCATGCTCCAAACAAGTACATAGAGTAAGACCATGGAAGTGGAAATCTTAAAACCAATCAGAATATCTTCACTGTCTTTTTTCCCCTTTCTCTATATTTTCCCCTTTTTTTTTGGTTGGCTGGGAGGTCTTAGGTTCCCGCCATAGTTGTCAGTGCATATATTCCCATCAATTTTGATTATCGTATCATATTCTTTTGGGCACAGGTTCCCGCATTTAATTTAAGAAGATCAGATCCCCTGACTAGAGTTGGAAAGAGCTATAGAAAGAGAAAAATACTGGTTCTTTACGTAACTGTGTCTATATTTAGAGTTGTACACCAGGTAAAATGAAGATGTGTTCCTTTCTTAACAATAGTTTCTCAGAACTGCATTCAAGAGCAGAATGTCACAAAATAGGAAAGAACGAGCAATATCAAGGTAACAGATTTCCTAGTGACAGAATGTACAAGTAGCAAAAGATAATGTTGTCCATATTAACCTTACCTTTCTAAAATATTCAAGGGCCTCTGTACTAACTTTGCATAGATCTGCGCAAAGCTGGACACCAGTGATGAGGACTCCATGGTGCTTCTCTTTTAGCAAGGCAGCTACAGGGTTAACAAAATTCTCGGCAAGATCTGGGACCTTCTTTATAATTCTTATAGAACAAAGTGCTGCCTACAGTAGACCAGTAGACCAAAGTAAAGTGAATAGATGTTGGTAACAAACATATGTAAGTGAGTAACAAAGACACATCAGACCACTAGTACTTAAATACACAGAAGAGAATACTTAAAGATCGATGGATTACTTTGAATAATATGCATAAGTCAATCTTGTTCAAAGGAGGCCACAGAGAATTAGGAAGAGTGCAAACTAGAATTGGAGCCCAAGAGGATCGATTTTCTTATATGGCAAACCCCACCCATAACCAAACCCCTCTTCTCCGCCCTCCTATGCAGGAGTCAATAGTGGCCCTTTCCCACTTTGCTTCCTTGGTAACTCCAACCTCCAACATCACGGTAGGAGGTAGAAGTCCTTTCACTGGGCTACTCCTTCCTTAATGGAGCCCAAATGATAGTTCACAAAAAAAAAATTATGGTTGATTATGGGAAGCAATCATATAAATGCACGGTTCCAAAAGGATCTGATGAGATATGCCTACAGACCTAATGGTAATAGCTACTCATAAAACAATGAATGGTCTGCATTGGTGACTTAACTAAGCAAAAGTAGTCTGAGTCTGCTTTTCCCCGTATTTAACTTGATTCTGGAATCAATTTTCTGTTGAGCGATCAATGTCAAGCAAGAACATTTAATTGCCTAGGATAATCAATTGTCAATTTCTCATCCATATTTATTCCCAATTCCAACATGGAGTTTGATGACAGCTCTGCTAAAAGTATAATACAAATTTCACCATCTAGGATTGCATAAATGAAGGCTTCCATTATAAAGATTCCATCTCAACATTTTACTAACCAGCAACCTCTGATCTAAAGAACAGTCTCCATATTACTGTTGGTCAGGAAAAGTCACCTTCTAATAACAAATCCTGAAATTCCTGATAAATTCCTTGTTTCTCATGCACAGATTGGCTCAGACATCCCACAGACATCATAATAAAATTGAGCAAGTTCACTTTCTCTAACACAACACATGGAAATTCCTATTAAGCTATCAGTGTTTCCACAGATGCGTTAAGCATTTTGTCTTTTCCTTTTAACTCACCATCCCCCCAGTTCTGTACAGATGAACCTCAACTTTAATTGATTCATCAATGAGTTCTTTAAGAAATTAAAATTTAACGAGTTTGTGTGAGCAAGCTTAATCCCACAGAACTTCACATTGGAATGGAACTTCAACAAGTTAAAAGAACTTTATCTATTAGCAAGAGATATAAGACTTACCTTCTTTCGGATATTAGGATCTCTAAACTGAAGTAACCTTTCAACTTCAGGAGCTAAATCACGAGCCATTTCTGCAGAACAAATGTTTCCCAAGGCGCAAAGTGCAAGTCCAACAATATATTGGTTGGTGTGATTAAGATCTCTATTAAAAGTTAAGGTATCTCATAAAATCAAATTCCATCTTCTGAACGAACCGACCAGCAATAGACTTTTCTTATTCTATTTTTTATCTTTTGGGGGGATAAATCAACTTGTTTTTGAAAGAAACAAAAGAGAAGATATGAAAAAAAACCTTCTCCAGCAATTCTCTCTTCAATCATTTTAATTTGGTCTAATTATTCAAGTGACTTCTACTAATGTAGAGAAAGAAAAAATTAAAGAGAGACCACAATAAAAGCAGTAAGTCTGAAATGGATACTGTTTTATAGAATTTGTAACCAACATTAGAACTTCTTGTCTTTCATCAAGCAGCAACATTAGGCCAAGATATCCTATTCGTTTCTCTGGGAATCCCGGAGATGCAATTAACTTCAAGCATTCCATTTGACCGAAATGTGTAGGGTAACCAAGCATGTGAATAAACATTAGTTTTGCAAGATTACGATGTCTATAATCTGGATCATTTTCACTGATTGAAGCTCTAATAGCAGCACACTCCTTTCTTACTACGCCACGCTCTTCTGCTGCAGTTTTGCAAGCACGGATAGCCCGAATCATGTCCCTGCATCGGAACAATAACGGTACATCATCATCTTTATCACATCTATGCTATCTTATGAACTAAGCATCTTTAGTTAACCAAACATAATCTGACACAGAAACTTAGCATCAGCATCCTTACACACTTTTTCTTTTCCCTGTGGGAATGATTGTGCAAGGATGGGATAAATAAAATGATATAGTCAGTCAGTAGCTGAAGAGAAATCTTGTTTCATAAAAAATTATTGTAATGCAGGTAATTCCTGTTTCCTGAACGCTTTCTGTGAGAAAATAAAATAATCATTAATGGGTTACACCTCTTAGGATACATCCACACTGTTGCCTTACCCATCAGAAACAATTCCAAAACTAAATAATGAGAAAGAATAGCAAATCTGTTCTATATCAGATGAAATGTAAAGCATCATGCAGCTAAATAAAGAGAAAGAAAAACAGTTCTATTCTAAATCAGATGAAATGTAAAGTGTGATGCTGCTAGACGACAAGGCTGCAGAGGTGCCAACAAAGCTGTAAAGCCATCAATTCAGAGGTAACTGAAACCATATGTATAAGTGTTACATGTGACCTGGAATATGTAGAAAACAGAACACATTTAAATTAAATCAAACTAAGCTAAAAGTGTTATTATATTTTAAAAGTAAAAACTTTTAGTTCAGTTTGGTTTAATTTAAAACAAGTAACCTGCCAACTACCAACCCTTGTGAAAACTAATGGGAGTCCAAAAAAGAAGCTAGCAAACTGCCAACTTGGACAAAACTAAAACCACAATTTTTCAGAATAATGTGTAGACAAACACAACAACAACAACTACTATGCCTCAATTCCAAACAAGTTTGAGTGAGCTGCCAGGCTCGTGCATCCAAGAACTAGTAGCATGCTTCAGTGTAGAAAAGAATAACCAATCACATAGACTCGTGAAAAAACACATTTTTTTCATAACTTTGAATCTCTAGATTACATTAAGCAAATCCTTACATCTGAATTACCATTCCTCCATAGCTAGTCAAATATCATATACAGATAACCTCAATTTTCATACTTATTAGCCATATTTTATATTAGTGACCAACAATATTTTCAAAGCACCAGATACTAAATACAAAGGTTATGGAAAATCCAACATCATAACAAGCGACGATGTCCACACTCTCACTTCTAAGGCCAAGTCATCGAGGAAAAGAAGAAACCAGCTCTTAGAGAAGCCACCACCAAAGGGTTTGAATACTATGTAAACAGGATATCAAGCAATAAGACAAAAGAACAGACAACGTGGCACATTGGGAGGATCCTTCAGTTTGATCTTTCTCTCAGATTGGCATTACATAACAATCTGAAAATCGGTGAATGCATTTATATGTTTCATTTATCAGCAATCTAGGATTACTAAGAAGCTTCCTGTGCTAACAAAATAATGATGGAAATTTCTTTGATATTTTATTTTTTTGATAACCAAGAAATCCGTCTGTGACCCGTCCTTTGGACCAATCACAGCCTTCTAAACTCGGTGGATAATGGGCCCGCCCCTCTACCCTTCTCCACTTAAATACCAGGCTTCGCTTTGCATGGTGTGGGGCTTGAACCTACGACCTAAGCCACAAATCCTCCGCCTTTTCCCACTTGAGCTAGTCCTTGGGGGCTACATATCTTGATATTATACATCTCACTTATGGGACTATACTTGGTATGTTGTTGTTATCTCGATATAGATACAAAAAAAGGAACATGTGGCTAATCTTTATTTCTTATTTTTTGTCCAGATTGCAAAGTCTAAGACTATAACAATCCAATGATGAGAATTAAAGAAAGGGTAGAGAAAAAACAAGCAATTAAATTTAGATTGCTATAAAATTAGTCTTTCTGGCGGTAAAAGACAAAAGCTAAGATTATAACTATCTAGTTAAGAGAATTAAGGCCACTAATGGTACTAATCACTACAATACTGCATTCTAGGGAGCCACATCACATAACACTTGCATGATATTATTGCTTCATAGCTGTGCAGGTCATCTACTCAACACCATATTTCATGGTTTAAAGGACGCCTGATCATGGATTTTGAGATTTTGGGTGTGTTTGCTATGGAAAAAAATCCAATTTTTCCATGCTCAGTTGGACAAAATCTTTGGAAAACATTTTCTTTAGGAAAATAAGTTCTTAAAAATAAGGAAAATGGCTTCCCTAATGAAAGTATGGACAACAAGTTTCACAAGTGGTATTCCACATTGATTCTGTCGTCCCCACCCTCCATCATACCTTATCTTCAGCCCTACCCCCATCACCCCATCCCCACCACCCCACCCCTTACCCCCACCTTCCATTGTATTTGTCTAGATTATAAGCAAATGTTTTTAGGATAATATGTTTTGCTTACAAACCAAACACAAGAAAATAAGTAAGAAATCCACTTATTTTCCTAGAAAATATTTTCCTTCAAGCGGAACACACCCTTTGTGTCCACTGTCCAATATAGGTATGATCAGCATTTGCATTTTGATTAACCAATTCCAATAGTCCCCTCTTTCTCTTAACTAAGCCCAGAACCAACACAGTTCCAGACTTTAAGCTTAAACCATGCAACGTCAATCATTTCTGAAATGCTGTGTTTCAGCAAAGCACTAAACCAATAAACCCCATGGACAATTTCTTAAAGAAGAAATTGAAAAAATAAACAAAGTTTAAACAAAGTGACAAGACAATTATGAATTCAAGCTTAAATCCCTCACAACCAAGTAACATATTACCTGAAAACATCTCTTAAATAAATGCAACATTAACCCAAATATGGATACCAATCCATCACCAATAACACACAACAGCAATCACCCTCAATTCCAAACTAGTCAGGTGGACTATATAGATCCCCCATGAAACAATGGAATTATGCAACTAAAGAAGAATAACAATGACAATGACAATGCGGGAAAATGTGGAACTTGGTACATTACTAACCTGAGACGCGTACCGGAGGAAAAGGGGTTCATGATTGGGTCCGTCTTGAAACTATGAGAAAGCTCGATCAGATCCAGGAGTGCTGACTATGTTAACTGTTTACAAGTTGATTTAATTATAAAATGAGAGCAGAAGCTATCAATGGAGATCTGGGGAAGATGCAATTGAAGGATTTGAGAATCAATCAGTTGCTAATTGGATTAAAATTGGTCCTTTTGGATCTGGAAATGAACAAGAAGAAGAAGAAAGAGAAATAACAGTGTCAAAGATGATTTTATGCAAAATTGAATTGAATGAACAAACATGGAAAAAAGGGAGAAAAAAAACATACTGTACAAACAAACTGGTGTAATGCCTTGTTTTTTTCGTTTTTTTTTCTTATTTTTTGTTTCCAAATGAAATTAATGCTTAAATTTTACTCCATTTCAATTTGTTCATTTTTTTTCTTCAAAATCCGATTTTAAGAAAAAATATTATTTATCTTTTTTTATTAGTTCTTATTTCAATTTACTAAATGATATGTGTAAGACTGAAAAATTAAAAATATTTTATTGCATGCTACATATTTTTAATTTAACTAGTTTCACAGCACGTGTGTATCATATAAATAGTATACGACGTTGTCAAATAGAATTAATATTTCTAAATTAATATTTTTAGTAAATAATTATATTTGAAAGAACATATGACAAATGTTTTGAAATGATTAATACATATTGTCATAAAGTTAGATGTATTTTGAGATCAAAATAACCAGATATCATTGAAACATTTCTAAATACATTCATTCAAAGTTTAATTATGGGAAGAAAGTGTCATTTCTTTAGTAGTATTAATTTTACTTCACTAAATTTTGTAAACAAATCTATGCGACAATTTTTTTTAAAACAATATCAATAAAAAAAATGTGGCCAATAGCCTTTCCTCTTGAGGTTATGAACATAAATGATGGACACAATTTAAGTATAATTGTTCTCTTAAATATTCATACTTGAAATTTAGTATGTGCATGACACTAATGAGGATTACCATAAATATTTCAATATTTTGTCTTTATATGTAATCTATCTTTTACAAAATATTAGTACTGAATGAATATTTGAGTACAACTATCATAGAGAGGTTATTTTACAAAAATAAAGGGTACTCTGTTGTTATAACGAATGATGGTCAAATAGAGATGTGAGTGTATGTAAAATATTTAGCTTGCCCAATACTTTGTTATATATATATATATATATATATCTCCTTTTTTCAGTCGCGTACATATTATATAGTTGTTGTCTAATGAAAGTATCTAATATCTTATAGAAGTTATATCGTGATATAAAATATTAAACTTTTTCAATGATAAAAATTAATTGATGAATAAAATTTAAAGTATTATTTATAGAATCTTTAATTTGATTTAAGATTATTTTATGATCAATCACTATTTTCTTATCTATTTTGATATAGCTAGCAAGGAGTGTATCTTGTGACATAACATTTTCTCAAATTAAAATGAACACAAAATAATAGGAGATTCATATTTCATATTCATACTCAATATAAATATAAAAAAAGAAAAAAGAAATGGAACAATACATAGCCAATGAATAAGGAAGGCGAAAATATATGTTCATATTATACTCACTATAGTGTTCCATTTGATTGAAATATCTTGTCACCAACACTTTTCTTTCTCCGTTTATTTTTTCTTACATATCTACTAAAAAATACTTATTATCATGACTATATTATCATATTATAAGTAAAAGTGAAAATCTATTTTTGAAATAGTGGATTATACATCAAAACTAATAATTCAATGGACAGCGTTGATGCCCGTTGTTTTAGATTATTAGAAAGAAACTCCTTCTTTTGAAGGTAAAAGAATAAAAAATGAAAAAATAAATAAGAAATATCTTACCCAAATCATGTGACTTTTTTCATATTTGTTTATTATTATAATCTGTCCCACAACTTTTCGCCATTGTTAACTCATGAAAATCAAAAGAAAATATACGAGTGTGAATTGATGAATGATTTGCTACACTTTATTCACCAACTATTTCTTATGTGGTACCTCGAATTTTGTTGAATTTCGAACTTAATCAATTGTTGCAAATAACCCTTGAGATTTTATTAAGAAGAAGAAGAGTAGAAAACATTTTTAAAAATCGTAGTATAAAAGTGAGTGAAACCCCCTCTATTTATAGCTAACAAATAGTAGTATCAATAGGTGCTAATTGTGCCTAATCAAAAAAGTTACAATCTTTCGTAAAAGTCATTTCTCATTAGAAAATTCACAACCCTTTGAAAAAGTCACAACTCATCGAAAAAGGCACAACCCTTTGGAAAAGTCACAACCCTTTGAAAAGTCACAACCCTTCGGAAAAGTTACAACTCATCGAAAATGTCACAACCCGTCAAAAAAGTCACTACCCTTTGGAAAAGTCACAACTCTTTGAAAAAATCACAACCCTTTAATGTGAAAAGGTATCTACTTTTAATATAATTAAATTAATAAAAATAATAAATTGAGTATTTTTAATTGGAGGTATTATAGTAATTCAAAATTCAAGTTTGGGAAATCATGTTTTTAAGATAGTATAGATATCATAAAATTTTATACTTCTTTAAATTGAACTAAAACCATATAAACAAAAAATAATAAAATATCACACAAGTATATGAGGCTTTGATTAAGACAAACATATAACCTTAATAAAAGGTACATAGTTCGAAATCATTTAATAAAAGTACTTTATCCTTTCAATATTATATTTGGCACAAAATTAGTTGTCACAATCAAAACTTTGGAATGGTGATCATACATATCTCAATCCTATTGGTAAGTAAATCCATGCCAAATAATTTGATTAATTTCAGAGAAAATGTGGAATTTTAATAACTCAATTACAAATGTAAGTCCTAAATAAATATTTTCATAAAACAAGTGTCAAAAGCGAAAAATACTAAATTAATATCTCAAAACCTAATGAGAAAGTACACATATTTAAGATCTCGAAAACATGAAATAAGTATTATATTGTCTGAGAATAAGAAAGAAGTTTGGACGTTGCAAAATAGCCAAGCAGCTACATCCAAGACTTTGAAAATTCTGAAAAGTCATGAGAATCACCTACCACTCGTAGTGGGTTTAGAACCTGCACAACAAGGTGAAAGCAAGAGTGAGTATAATGAACATGTGTACTAAGCAACATCATTATTTGACCCTTATATAAAGTGTTAGCAACGATCGGTCTTATACTATCATGTTTAGTACGCAATCACATATATCAATTTACTATGTAAAGACCCAACTAACAATTAAAGATATCAGTAGTGTACTCGACATAATATATGATTCTTAACAGTATCAAATATCTCTATTAGCAACTAAAAACAACATCTTGCCAGTCAATAAATTATCAAATGCTAATAAAGAATGTTCATAACCCTTTTATTTATCACATCATTTGGGGATGATTTTAGGCCTATGTGAGATCTTGATTATTTTTTCTAAGGTCCCGAGCTTGTTTTAGCTTTTTTAGTCAGTATGTTAGTTTTTTGTGGTTTCTACATATGTTGGGTCAAGAAGACCTCACATTCGTATTTTGATGATTCTCTTTAAAATCGAGCTTCGAGTTGATTGACCCAGTTTTTCAAGGAAATTGATGTGAATATTGTTATTTCCGAAAGTTTATTGTGAAAACTTTCTTTTATATAGATTGTGTGGCTTCAGAAGTGATTCGCAAGGGGAAGACTCAACTCTTGGAGTAATTATTTGATTGATTTAAGGCAAGTGATCTCAAGCTTGGTAATCTAGTAGAATTGTCTACTTTTCTTCATTGTATGTGTATTGGGAGTAATTGGGAATGAGGTGAATGGTTTTATTGCTCCACTTGATTAATGTTAACAACAAAAAAGGGGTAAATGAAAAGGCTTCATGATGATGATGACAATTTTTGAATTGCCTTGTTGGACCCTATTTGATTGATTTGATGAAATGCCTGGATGGCTTGAATGTGGGGTTGAATTTCATGACTTGTTGTCTCTTCGTGTGGTGTGATATTTCTTGTGTGCATTGATTGTTGAACACTGTGATAATACATGTGATGATCATTGATGTCGAGGTCTTTTTCGACAACTGCTTGTGATATCGAGGTCAGTTCTGACAAATGCAATTGATATAAAGCCGATGAGAAATGATTCCGTCTAGTAATTTGATATGAGGTCGATGGGCAATGGTTTCGACTAGTAATTTGATATAAAGTCAATGTGAAACAGTTCTGACTAGTGATTTGATACAAAGCCGATGGGAAAATGGTTCTGTCTAGCGATATGACATAAAATCGATGGGAAATTGTTCAAGTGAGAGTTAACTCTTGTGTTTTGATGCATTTTGATGCTTATGATTACCTTATTTGTTAATTGTGATTGATGTATTTGATACGTGTGATATGTGTTGGTTGTTGGCTTGTGACTTTGGACTGTGAATTCTGAGCCTTGTGAACTATATATTGTAGAAATCTTATGTTAGGCTGATTTCTGTGCAGGTAGTAGTTTGAGGAGGTTCCGTTAGGATGAAAAAGAGTATACAAATTCTAGCTAGGTTCTCCTATTTATTAGGTTGCTTTCTGGGTAGCGTGTTATTGGTACTCACTCCTTCCTTCTACACTTGTGTAGGTTCCAAGCCCGAACCCGTGTGTTCTCCTCTTTATTCTTCTGATTTTGAATCTTGTCAAGGATTTTAAGAGGTAGTTGTTTGTCATCCTAGCAGGCTCTCTTGTTCCCTTACCTTATATTTTTTCCTAACTGAGAAACAAAAACATTGAGACTTGTATTTATCTTTCGAATTCGATTTTTACATTAGTGGCTTGTACACATGACAACCAGGTTTTGGGGTGTTAATAGAAAGAATAAGTTTTCCGCTTTATCTTGTTCTTGCTTTATCTTTCCACGTTCCTTTCATTTCATTAGGTTGAGGTTGACTTGTCTTGGTGGGAATAGACAAGTGTCATCACGTCTTTTTTTGGGTCGTGACAAATGGTATTAGAGCCAGGTTCATAGGTCTCACGTGTGTACCTGCCAAGTCTAAGTAGAATCTTGAGGATTGGTACGGAGACATCTGTACCTATCTTCAATAGGCTATGAAGACTATTAAGAAGTTTTTTCCTTGTTCATTCTCTCGGTTATCCTCGCTTGTGCTGAGTTACCACCTATTGTTTTGGCTGATGCCGAGGACTAGAGCTTCTATTTCTAGTGGTAGAGAGGGGAAACAGTTCCCGAGGCAATCATTGAGACTTCAACTAGATGTAAAGGTAGGGCATGAGCTAGAGGTCATGCATCATGGAGTAGCACCGGCTAGAGGTTGTGCCCATAGAGCGGTACCAGTCAGAGGAAGACCTAAAGAGGCTTCACTTGAGCCACTAGTTGAGGTTACTGAAGACCAGTTGGTTCCTCTCGAATTTGGAGCTCCCTTGTTTCAGGAGGCTTTGTTGAGGATGTTTAGTGTGTTAGAGAAATTCTCTTTGAGTGGTGCGACAGATACCCCACATGGTTCTTAGACTGGGTTAGGAGCGCACACTCCAAATTAGCAGCAAACTTTGAGTATTCAAGATCAGGTGGGTCAGCCATCAGTAGTTCTAGCACTGGTTGTAGGTGTTTAGATTGCTCCGAAGGTTATTTTGACGGAAACTGAGCAGTAGTGCTATGAAAGGTTTTAAAAGATGAAACCACCCCAGTTTCAGGGTGGTAAGAGTGAGGATTCCCATGAGTTGTTGACTTTGTGCCATGAGATGCTTGAGGTTGTAGGTATGTTGGATGCTCGTGGAGTTTGTTTTGTCTCACTTCAGCTTTGTGGACGTGCAGAGAGTGGTGGAGGACTTCTATGAGGTCTAGACCAATGGGATCTCTTCCGGTAGTGTGGAATGTGTTTTCCAGTGCTTCCCAGGATCACTTTATCCCATGAAGAGTGAGGGAAGAGAGACAACGAAGATTCGTGGACTAGAGATAGGGCCGTTTGAGTGTTACTGAGTACGAGGCCCATTTCTGTAAGCTTTTTAGGCATGCTATGACAATTGTTCCAATGAGGCAGAGGGAGTTTGCAGGTTTGTAAGAGGTTTGACTTTCTCTACAAGATCGTATATGTTCAAAGTAGCCAGAAGGGGGCTCCCTTTCTGTCCATTGTGAGCACCGCTAAGGAGGCGAAGTTGATGGTCTTAGAGGAGTTTGAGGATCCCAAGAAGTCCTGACCGTCTGGTTAGTTTTCTGGTACCTCATCTGGAGGCAATGGTTCACATAGAGGTAGTGGTTCCTTTCAACATCATGGGGCGGTTCATGCATTTTCCTTTCAACATCGTGGGCCGGTTCATGTATCTATTCCAACAGTTAAGATTAGACAATTAGTTTGAGGGTCTTATGGTGCTGGCCGAGGTATCCATAGTAACTCATCTGGTTTGCAATAGTTATTCGTGTCGAGATTTTATTATGGGTGTGGGGATCCAGGTCATCTTATTCCGCTGTGTACTTTGCAAACTTATTTAGGACCCCAATGTGCGTATTTGGCTGCTCCTGCTAAAGATTCAGTGCCTCTAGTTAGGGGTCGAGGAAAAGGTCAGTCTGGTAGAGGTGGCAGGACTTCTGGTAGGGGTGCACCAGCTCTGTAGGGCAGAGGTAAAGGTTCTACTCAGACTGTAGATGGCCGAGAGTGTCAGTGTTATGATTTTCAAGGGAGGCTTGAGGTTGAGACTTCTAATGTTATGATCATAGGTATCGTCTCAGTTTGTTATCGACCTACATCTGTATTGTTTGATCTGGTATCTAGTTTCTCATATGTGTCTACCTATTTTATTGGTGGGTTTGATATGATGTATGACTGCATGCATGTGCCTATTTATGTTTCTACACCAGTGGGTGTGTCCTTAGTGGTGTATCGAGCGTATTGATTTTGTCTTGTTTCTTTTGTCAGGTATGATAATTAGGTAGACTTGATCATTTTGGGAATAGTACTTAGGTATTATTTTGGGTATGGATTGTCTCTCTCCGCATCATGCTATTCTTGATTGTTATTCTAAGACTATGACCTTAGGGATGCTGGGTGTCCCGAGAGTTGAGTGGACGGGTGCTAGTGGTTTTACCCTAGCAAAGTTACCTCTTTCATTCAAGCTTAGAGATTGGTTGATAAAGGGTATTTGTGCTATTTGGATTTCATTTAGGATACTAGTGTTGAGCCACCTCCCATGGATTCTATGCTCGTGATTCGGGAATTTGCAGTTGTGTTTCTTACTGACATTCCAGGTTCTTTGGACAAGGATATTCATTTTGCTATTGACTTGGAGCAGGGCACCAGGCCCATCTCTATTCCTCCTTATCGAATGGTCCCATGTTAGTTGAAGGAATTCGAGAATTAGTTTCAGGATTTGTTGAGCAAGGGGTTCATTTGCCCTGGTGTTTTTCCGTGGGGTGCTCTTGAGGAAGAAGGATGGAACCATGAGGATGTGTATTGATTATCGACAATTAAACAAAGAGACTGTGAATAACAAGTATTCTCCTCCTCGTATTAATGACTTATTTGATCAATCTCAGGGTGCATCTTTGTTTTCTAAGATGGATTTGAGGTTTGGTTATCATTAGTTGACAATTAAGGCTTCGAATATCCCCAAGACAACTTTCAGAACTCGTTATAGGTACTATGAGTTTCTTGCAATGTCTTCAGTTTGACTAACGCCCCTGAAATGTTCATGGAGTTGATGAACGGGGTGTTTCAACATTATTTAGATTTCTTTGTAATATTGTTCATTGATGACATCTTGGTGTACTCTAAGACTGAGGAGGATGACGATTGACATTTGAGAATTGTAATCTAGATATTGAGGACTGAGAAAGTTTATGCCAAGTTCTCAAAGTGCGAGTTTTGGCTTGATTCCACAACATTTTTGGGACACATGGTGTCCAAGGAGGGTATTCGGGTAGACACATCAAAGATTGAGGCAGGTAGAAGTTGGACTAGACCTACGTCAGTTATTGAGATAAAGAGTTTTATGGGACTTGCAGGCTACTACAGACGATTTATGCAGAGCTTCTCCACTCTTGCATCTCCTATGACCAGATTGACTCAACAGAGTGTGAGCTTCCAGTGGTGTGATGAGTGTGAGGAGAGCTTTCAAATGCTCAAGACCTTTTTGACTTTGGATTCTATATTGACTTTACTTGAGAAGGGTGTTGACTTCACCATTTATTGTGATGTTTCTGTAGTCCGGTTAGTTGGTGTTTTCTGATGCAGAAAAGGAAAGTAATCACCTATGCTTCTAGATAGTTGAAGACCCATGAGAAGAACTACCGTACTCATGATTTGGAGTTAACACCTGTAGTATTTGTGATTAAGCTTTGGCGACATTATCTATATGGGTTACATTGTGAGGTTTTCGGTGATAAGTCTTATCGCTATTAGTGTAGATGAGAGACCATTGGCTAGAGATGTTCATATATTAGCCATCAATCTTGTCCAGTTACAGATTTCTGAGCAGACATGTGATTTGATAGCATTTATAGAGGCTCATTCTTCCTTAGTTGAGCAGATTTGTGAGTGTCAGTTTGATGAAGAGAAGTCATGTCTCATTCGAGACAAGGTGGTGAGAAGGGAAGCCAAGTAGGTTGTCCTTGATTCTGAGGGTAACTTGAGAATTGGGGGCAGGATCTATGTGCCCAAGGTGGGAGAGTTGGTTAGATTAATTCTTGAGGAGGCCCATTGTTCCCAATATTCTATCCACTCAGGGGCGTCGAAGATGCATCATGATTTGAGCCTGCATTATTAGTGGTGTGGGATGAAGAGAGATACATATTTTGTTTTGAGGTGTTTGACTTATGAACGGGTTAAGTGCGAGCTCAAGTGGCCCGAGGGTATATCTCAGAGGATGGTCATTCCTACTTGGAAGTGAGAACAAATCACTAGGGATTTTGTTGTGGGACTACCTACCTCGGTGGGTGAGTATAATACTATTTGGGTTATGGTTGATAGGTTGACCAAGTCTGCTCACTTCATTCTGGTTTGGGTGAAGTATACGACAAAGAAGTTAGTTGAGCTTTATATCAGTCAAATAGTGTGACTACAAGGAGTCCCTGTTTATATTTTCTTTGATCGAGGTTCTTTGTTCACTTCTCATTAGGCATTACAACATGGTTCTAGTAGTTGGTTAGATATGAGTACAACTTTTCACCCTCAAACAGATGGTTAGTTTGAGCAGACGATTTAGATGTTGGAAGACATGCTCTGAGCTTGTGTGATTGATTTTTGTGCTAGATGGGATCAACATTGGCCCTTAGCAGAGTTTTCCTACAACAACAATTATTACTCTAGTATTTAGATGGCCCCATTTGAGGCGTTGTATGGCAGACGGTGTAGATATCTGGTAGGATGGTTTGATTCAGTTGAGATAGACTCATTAGATATAGACTTTCTTAGAGATGTTATCATGAAGGGTGTGATGAGGTTTGGAAATAAGGGAAAGCTTAGCCCTAGATTCATTGGTCCTTTCGAGATTTTGAGTCGCATGGGAAAGGTGGCCTATAAGTTGGCCTTGCTGCCTAGCTTGTCAGTTATGCATCATGTGTTTCATGTCTCCTTGTTTTGGAAGTACGTGCTAGATGATTCCCTTGATTCAGTTGAGTTGGGTCCACATTTATCTTTTGAGAAGAAACCTATAGTCATTTTGGTAGGCAGGTCTGAAAGCTTAGGAGCAAACATATTGCTTCAGTGAAGGTGTAGTAGAAGCATCGTTCAGTTGATGAGGCAACTTGAGAGACAAAGTCGGATATGCATGCGAGATATTCTCAGCTTTTTGAGGCCTCAAGTATTTTCTTTTGATTTTTGTTTAAGGATGAACATGATTTTTAATGGTGGATAATGTAATGACCCGGTTGGTCATTTTCAAAAAGTTTTATGAATTTACCATTTCCCCCATCTGACCTTGACCCCAAGTCTTTTATGTTTGAGTTCTAAAATATGGTTTCAAACTTTGACAGGAAGCAGACCATCTTTTGATCGTACGTACGTGCTATAATTGTGGAGAGCATGGGCATATAAGGAGAAATTATCCCTACCCACGTATGATGGATTCCGCACAACAACAGACTAGAGCAGTGGTAACTGCGGGAAATGGTAATAATGATCGAGGGCATCCACAAGGTAAGCGAGGAGGCAATCAACGAGGTCGTGGAGGTAGGGGAAATGGTAATGCAGGCAGAGGTACAGTGCAACAAGGAAGGGAAGTCGTCCGTCATTATGATAGGGCTCACTGTTACGCCTTTCCGGGCAAGAATAAGGCAGAGGCGTCTGACGTAGTGATCACAAGTACTATTCTTGTTTGTGACCAGATGGCTAATATGTTATTTGATCCGGGTTCTACTTAATCTTATGTGTCCGTGTGATTTGCCGCAACATCTGCTATGAATTGTGATATACTTGATGCCCCCCATCCATGTTTCTATCCCAGTTGGAAGTCTGTCATAGTCAACCATGTCTATCGGGCTTGTCCTCATTTGTTTATGGGTTTTCAGACTTGGGCTGATTTGGTGATTTTAGATATGACTGACTTTGATATAATCTTAGGCATGACTTGGTTGTCCCCCTATTATGTTGTGCTTAATTGTAACACTAAGTCTGTAACTCTAGAAATTTCAAGAAGGGAAAAGTTAGAGTGGGAAGGGGTGTACAAGGCTAAACATGCTAAGATCATATCTTTTATTCGGGCTAGGAAACTGGTAGGTCAGGGTTGTTCGGCGTATTTGGGTGTGGTGATCCTGGTCATCTTATTCCGCAATGTACTTTGCAAACTCATTTAGGACCCCAATGTCCGTATTCAACTTCTCTTGTGTCATGACCCAGGGGTATCCCCTAGACGTAACACAGCATACTTGACCCCGAATGGGTCGCATACAAGCCCTTAGCATAATCATACACATAAAGCCATAAGAATGATGCGGAAAATTTAAAACTTTTACAATCGAAGTTCAACTTCTTTTTCTTAAATGAAAATAAGAATCTAGACCATGTCTCAATCACCATCTTGTACAATAAAAAGTACAAATAGGGTCAAGTCCCTTTACATCAATAAAGTCTCAAAAATAGAAAGTACAATGGAAACTAGTAACGAGTAATGTTTTGTCCTCAAACCATGAGGACTCACCAAGCTTAGAGAATAGTCAACCCAAGCTTATCTTGAAAGAAGAAGTACGTCTCAATGATCGGAACCTACACTCATAGTAAATGTAGAAGAAATGGGATAGCACATAAAGTACTAAATATGGAATCATGCATAAAAATCCTTGAAATAGGATAAAAAGGACATTTTTGTTCAAAAGTATGCATTTGTAAAGTTTGGAAATCAACATGCCCTTTCAAGGTAAAACACAAGTCATAATCACATTTAACTTCAAAACGTAGTAACACCATCACTTTAGCAACTCTAAGGAACACTTCTGCAATGTTTGGTTGGCATCCCATAATACCAACCATACTAAGTACTCCTTTGAAGCTACCTTAGTCATACATATCATCTCTAGAACTCATCATAATCAATAGTCATGCATAAGGAAATATTCATGTACATTACTTTGGACATGAGGAAAGTCATTCATAGCAACCATCCATTCAACATACATGCATACATTCATGTCTCATCATAGCATAAAGAAACTACCCCATAACACCTTACTAAGTCTACTTGTGCAATGTAAAAGCGAAGTCCCATACCCCCACTCCTACTAAGTAAAACTCATCAAGAAGTCATAGGTATAGTTCATGTCTTATTCATTATCTTGTCATATAGGGAAGAATAGCCATAACCGACATAGACCATGTGAGCGACATGGAATTCGGTGTCATGTAACCCTACACCGAAAGATGGTGTCCTACTTGCCTAAGGTAGAACTAACATGTTTAGATTTTAGGTGGATCCACTAGCTAAAGACATATGTGGGCACATAGTTATGGGATAGGGATATTGTTTCTAGAAACCCAACCTATTGTATTGGTGGAGGAGTTTCCATCTCATGAGAATAATCTAGATGACCTAGCCTATTGTATTTACGGGAGGGCCTCTACCTCATTCACCATATCCACTCGGTGCTAAGCATTATTTCACAAATTATACATAGTTAGTCTTGACTTGCATTTACATGTGTGAAGGAATACTTTGCTCTTCATTCAATACAACACATAAAATAGCTCATAGATTCAATAAAGTGAGAATGTACTTTAAACCTTAGAATCAACATTAACATGTGAGTTAGCCTTTCACAATATTGTTCATAGTGTTTCATGAGAATAACCTTCAATCAACACAACAACATTATCATCATCCTAGACAATTCATACATAATCAAGTGTAAGGGTAAGGGAAGAATGGCATTTCAACAATACCTCAATTTACACAATAGTCATAGGATCTTCACTTCCTAAGTGAATCATAAGTTCATACACAAGTTTCATCAACATGTACAAACCCTAGCAACTTCCCCTTGAAGGGTCATGAATCATGTTTCACAATTAAACCTATAAATACTACACTAGGCATGAATAAAACAAGATTCAATAACTAAAATATCATAGACACAATTCATAGTATTCACCTTGCATCAATACACCCATCACAATTCATAGTATTCACCTTGCATCAATACACCCATCACAATTCATGAAATTGGGGTCATGGGGTAATTCATGGGTTCATGGGGAGTTTTACTATCAAAATCACCATTAAACATCAAATCATCCATAATATAAGACAATTAACCCAATGAAATCATTTTAAGGAAGAACCCATGGCTAGATTGAAAATCCTAGTTTTGGAAGAATCTACCAAATTCGAAATTAAGAGTTGAAGGGCTTCATGGAGAAAAGTGTTCCATGAATCAAGACTCCCATACCTTAATTTAAGCTTTGCCCACGAATTAGAGTTGAGAGGATTGGTTCTTGTGCCCTATTCTTCAAGTGCTTGTTGTTCTTCAATGGAGGAAATTTAGTGAGAGAAATATTGTGAGGGATAGGATTTTTTTGGGAAATATTTGGATGTTGTGAATTGATGATTAAAATTAGGTGAATTTGACTTAAAATCAACTTATATAGTACCCTTAAAAATACCCAAAATGACCTCACTTTGATTGGACTTAAAAAGGAAAAGACTCTAATGACCCTCATTTAAAAACCACGCCCAGGTGTCACAAGCACCTTCACGAGCCGTGGTGAGGACCACGACTCATGGTCTTGCCCGTGAAGGTTGGGACAATGGCTTGGTATTTGGGGCATTTGGCTCATGATCCCAAGGCATGACCACGAGGGGCTCCACGAGCTGTGGTCAAGACCACGAGTCGTTGTCTCTCTAGTGGTCCTTGAGACAGTGGCCTTGCCACTTGGGACCCTTAGCTTACTTGTCGAAGGCTACTCCACGAGGCCTCCCACGGTCGTGGTCATGACCACGGGCCGTGGTGATGGTCGTGGAAGTTGAGGCAGTGGCTAGAGTTTTGGGGGGCCATATTTCCATGGCCAAGGCATTTTCACGAGCCCCCTTCACGAGCCGTGGTCCCCCTCGTGAAGGGTGAGGCAGTGTGCCCCACTTAGGGGCTGCCTTTGCCTTTTGGTTTTGGGTTGTCCCCTTTGCTTTTGCTCTTGCCTCTTGGCCTAGACTCTTCTAAACCTCATTTCACCCTTAGGTGAGTTTTTAACATTTAGGGAGTCATTTCTTGAGCTTTACCCTTACGTTTAGGCTCTAGTTTAACCTATCATTTTCCGGAGTATTACATTATCTCCTCCTTGGGAACATTCGTCCTCAAATGACGATTTAGACACCCTACGGAAATAAAGACTCAAGACTAGCATCCCATCATGCATGCAACATAACAAAATGCACAATTCATAGGAGGAAACATCAACTCCATCTCAAGTCATAAATAATGCAATTACAAGGAAGAAGGAGCTACATCCATTACCCAATATGCACAAAACTCATCATTTCATATCATCTTAGGAGGAACTACCTTCTCCAACTCAAAGCAAGCTCAACACAACAATACGGAGCCAATATACCATTTCATCAAAACATAATTAAGCATGTTCATCATAGACATAACTAAGCATGTTTAACACAACATCTCATGAAGTCAAATATGCAATCATCATACTAAAGTGCAAACCAACATGAGGAACGTATATATCATGAAAAATGTTAAACATGAATTCTCACAAGAACATGCACAACATAAGGAAATCATAAATAACAATTATAGCACATATGACTTCCAAAACACCAACTTAAGAAAACTACTCACCTCAAGTTGGGATAGGAGTAGAAGGAAAAAAATGAGGATAGTGTGACTTCATACCGACCTCGGCCTCCCATGTATCACCCTCAACTAAGTGATTCCTCCATAAGACTTTAACGGAAACTACTTCTTTGTTTCTCAACCTCTTGACTTGTCGGTCTAGGATCTCCACCGGAACCTCCTCATAAGAAAGGCTCTCATCAACTCCTAAACCCTCTAAAATAAGGATGGATATTAGATCACTAATGCACTTCTTGAGCATGGAGACATGAAACACCGGGTGAACCGGAGCCAACTCATTTGGCAAGTCTAATTCATATGCAACTTTCCCAACACGTTTCAAGATTTGGTATGGGCCCACATACCGGGGACTAAGCTTTCCCTTCTTACCAAACCTTATCACACCTTTCATAGGTGAGATTTTCAAGTAGACTCAATCACCAACCTCAAATTCAAGATCCCTCCTTCTAATATCGGCATAAGATTTTTGCCGACTTTGGGTCATCTTCAACCTCTCTCTAATGATTCAAACTTTTTCAATGGCATCATAAACTAGTTCGGGACCAATTAGAGAAAATTCACCTACTTCAAACCAACCAACCGAAGATCTACACCTCCTACCATATAGTGCTTCAAACGGAGCCATGGCAATGCTTGAGTGGTAACTATTGTTGTAGGCAAATTCTATCAATGGGAGATGGTCGTCCTAATTACCTTTGAAATAAATCACACACGATCTCAACATGTCCTCTAAAGTTTGAATGGTGCGCTCCGCTTGACCATCCGTTTGAGGGTGGAAAGCGGTACTAAGTTTAACATTGGTATCAAGCCCTTGTTGGAATGCCTTCCAAAAATGTGAAGTAAATTGAGTATCGATCCAATATGATAGATAGAGGAACCCCATGCAACTTCACTATCTCCTTGATGTACAATTTGGCTTAGTCTTCCACCGAAAATGAAACCTTGACGGGAATAAAGTGGGCTAATTTAGTCATCCTATCAACAATGACCCAAGTAGAATCATGTTGCCTTCGAGTATGAGGCAATCCCACAATAAAATCCATTTTCACATCCTCCCACTTCCAAGTGGGAATATTTATATCTTGGAACAAGCCTCTCGGTCTCAAGTGTTCGACCTTAACTTGTTGACAATTCGGACACTTGGCTACAAAACCCGCTATATCCTTTTTGATGCCATTCCACCAATAGACTTCCCGCAGGTCACAGTACATCTTGGTGGCTCCTGGATGAATAGAATACCGCGAACCATGAGCCTATTCTAGAATTTGTTCTCTTAAGCCATCAACATCTGGAACACATAATCTACCTTGGTACCTAAGCACCCCATCTCCCCCTTAGGAGAAAGCCTCAACAGACTTGTTGAGAACCAATTCTTTCAACTCCATTAATAAGGGATCAAGGTGTTGCTTAGACTTTACATCTACAAAAAAATACGATTCAGAACTATGATGGACCATGAATCCACCCTTGGTGGAATCCACTAGTTGGACACCTAACCGGGCCAACTTATGCACATCACGAACCAGTTCCTTCTTTTCATCTACTTAGTGCATCCGCAACTACATTAGCTTTGCCGGGGTGGTAAAGGACACTCATGTCATAATCCTTCAAAAGTTGTAACCACCTTCTTTGTCGGAGATTCAAGTCTTTTTGGCTAAACACATATTGAAAACTCTTGTGATCGGTGAAGACATCTACATGGACCCCATAAAGGTAATGTCTCCATATCTTCAAAGCAAACACTACCGGCGCTAATTCAATATCATGAGTTGGATAATTCTTTTCATGTACCTTGAGTTGCCTCGAAGCATAGGCAATCACTTTATCATGTTGCATAAGGACACATCCCAAACCCACTCAAGAAGCGTCACAATATACCACAAACCCATCGGTACCCTCCGATAAGGTCAATACCGGAGCGGAAGTAACTCTATCTTTTAATTCTTGGAAGCTTTTCTCACAAGCCTCCGACCACACAAATTTAGCTTTCTTTTGAGTCAAGGCCGTCAATGGAGAAGAAATAGAGGAAAAACCCTCAACAAACCTCCTATAGTAACCAGCCAAACCCAAAAAATTTCTAATATCGATAGGAGTTAGAGGTCTAGGCCAACCCTTGACCGCGTCCATCTTCTTAGGATCTACCTCAATACCCATGCCCGACACAATATGACCAAGGAAGGCAACTACCTTAGCCAAAACTCGCACTTACTATACTTAGCATATAATTGGTAGTCTTTAAGGACTTGCAATACAATCCTCAAATGATCCATATGTTCACTCTCACTTCTTGAATAGATCAAAATATCATCAATAAAAATGATCACAAATGAATCAAGATATTGCCTAAATACCCTATTCATTAGGTCCATGAATGCCGCCGGGAGATTGGTCAACCCAAACAACATAACCACAAATTCAAAGTGACTGTACCGGGTCCTAAAGGCCGTCTTGGGAATGTCAACCCCTCTTACCCTTAGTTGATGGTAACCCGAACGAATATCTATCTTGGAGAAATAGTTAGCCCCTTGAAGTTGATCATACAAATCGTCAATTCTAGGAAAATGGTACTTATTCTTTATAGTGACCTTGTTCAATTGGCGGTATGAAATACACAACCTAAGGGACACATCTTTCTTCTTTAGAAAC
The DNA here is from genome assembly GCA_029582725.1 of Solanum chiquidenum. NCBI lineage: Eukaryota > Viridiplantae > Streptophyta > Magnoliopsida > Solanales > Solanaceae > Solanum > Solanum chiquidenum. Next base: position 16,475 of record JAJOOS010005364.1, on the reverse strand, counting down.
GATACCATAGCACCCCATGGAGATATGCTTGGTTGAATAAAACCCTTGTCTAACAAGTCCTTGAGTTGCTCCTTCAACTCTTTTAATTTGGCCGAAGCCATTCTATAAGGAGGGATGGATATGGGTTGTGTATCCGGCAAAATATCAATGCCAAAGTCTATTTCCCGTTCGGAAGGAATAATGGGCAAGTCATCGGGAAAGACTTTCAGAAACTCACTCACCACGGGGATCGACTCTAAAGAAGGGACCTTGGACTCAACATCCACAACCTTAACAATATGATACACGCACCCCTTGGAGATCATTTTCCTAGATTTTAGACATGAAACAAATTGACCTTTAGAAATATAATTGCCCCCTTTCCACTCTAAAATTGGCTCTTTTGGAAATTGAAATTTGACCACCCGGGTCCTACAATCTATTGAACAATAACATGCATGCAACCAATCCATCCCCAAAATTACATCAAAATCAAGCATGTCTAATTCTACCAGATCAACCAAAGTGACTTTATGAGGCAAAGAAATAGGACAACTCCTATATACTCTTTTAGCTACAACCGAGTCACCAACCGGGGTAGAAACTGAAAAAGGCTCTATTAGGGTTTCAGAAAGTACATCAAATTTCATAGCCACAAAGGGTGTACCAAAAGATAAAGTGGCACTGGTGTCTAATAATGCATAAACATCAATGGAAAAGACTTGCAACATACCCGTTACCACGTCCGGGGAACGTTCTTGCTCTCCTCGAAATTGAAGAGCATATAAGCGATTCTTCTTGGGAGCATCAGAATTGGGACCAGTAGGAGGAGGTTGATTAGCCTTTCTTCTCTTGGTCATACGGGTTGGGAAATCTTTCAATTGGTTCCCACCTTTTCCACATCCATAGCACACACCCATACCGGCAAGAAATTTTCCCTCATGCTTCTTACCACACTTGGCACATGTAGGCCTCTCTATGGAAGGTCCACTCCTATTGCCTCCTTAAGGCTTAGGGTTAGACACCCTATCTTTGTTGGTCTTAGGAGCACTACATGAGCTTTGGTTGGAAAAGCTCTTTTTGAACCTTGGTCCACTTTGTCCCTCAAACTTACCCTTAGAAGAATTTCCATCATCGGTCCTTGCTCTCTTTATCTCTCTATTCTTCTTCCTAAGCCTTGTATCCTCAACCTGTTGAGCATATACTATTAACTATGAGATATCTATGTTGTCATGGAGCATTGCCGCACAACATTCTTTTTCAATGGAATCGGACATACCCATTACAAACTGACTCATCTCATACCTTGGATTAGACACCAAGGATGGGGCATATTTGGACAACTTAGTGAATTTCAAAGAGTATTCTTGGACACTCATACCTCCTTGACGAAGGTTGATAAATTCCTCCACCTTTGCTTCCCTCTTTTCCCGTAGAATGAACCTACCAATGAATGCATTCTTGAACACTTTCCAACCAATAGGACCCGCTCTTATAGCCCTATTATCCTTCCATTGAGCATACCATACTTGGGCCACATACTTCAATTGATACCCGGTTAGTTCAAATTTCTCAATAGAAGTCACCCCCATAACATCCACTATCTTGTAGACCTCTTCAACAAATTCTTGTGGGTCTTCATTCACCTTGGAACCAAAGAACATAAGAGGGTTCATTCTAGTAAAGTCTCTCAACCTTGAGGCCTTGGTGCTCACATTAGGGTTTACCCAGGCCCCAACATATCTGTTGGCTTAGGCCATTGTAGCTTGGGCTTGAATGGTCACGACTTGAGTTTGAGTTGTCATGAGTTGAGTCAATGTTTGGAGAGTTGCCCTTATTTCCACATTAGTCATATCCCCTTCATCATTAGTAGCTTAAGTATCTTGAGGAGCTTGGGGATGAACTCCCTTATTCGCATTCTCCTCCTCCGTCCTCCTTGCATTAGCCCTTTTTGTATTCATTGCCTATAATCACAAGAGAAGGGTTAGGAAAAGGACTTCATAGAGTTAGGACTCCAAAGCACAACTAAAGAGTAATAAAAGAAGTGAAAGTTCCTAAACATCATATAGCCTCTCATTCATAAGTGTGGCGCGCTTCACACTCATGACCAAGACTCTACTAAATATGGTTCATAAGACATCAATCCTAAAAATAATCCCAAAATCTTATGCTCTGATACCAAGTTTGTCACGACCCAGGGGTACCCCCTAGACGTAACACGACATACTTAACCCCGAAGGGGTCGCATATAATCCCTTAGCATAATCATACACATAAAGCCATAAGAATGATGCGGAAAATTTAAAACTTTTACAATCGAAGTTCTACTTCTTTTTCATTAACGAAAATAAGAATCTAGACCATGTCTCAATCACTATCTAGTACAATAAAGAGTACAAATAGGGTCAAGTCCCTTTACATCAATAAAGTCTCAAAAATAGAAAGTACAATGGAAACAAGAAATGAGTAATGTCTTGTCCTCAAACCATGAAGACTCACCAAGCTCAGGGAATAGTCAACCCAAGCTTCTCTTGAAAGAAGAAGTACGTCTCAACGATCGAAACCTAGACTCATAGTAAATGTAGAAGAAATGGGTTAGCACATAAAGTACTAAGTATGGATGCATGCATCAAAATCCTTGAAATATGATAAAAAGGACATTTTTGTTCAAAAGTATGCATTTGTCAAGTTTGGAAATCAACATGCACTTTCAAGGTAAAACATAAGTCATAATCACACTTAACTGCAAAACATAGTAACATTTTCACCTTAGCAACTCTAAGGAACACTTGTACAATGTATGGTTGTCATCCCATAATACCAACCATACTAAGTATTCCTTTAAAGCTACCCTAGTCATACAAATCATCTCTAGACCTCATCATAATCAATAGTCACACATAAGGAAATAGTCATGTACATTACTTTGGACATGAGGAAAGTCATTCATAGCAACCATCCATTAAACATACATGCATACATTCATGTCTCATCATAACATAAAGAAACTTCTCCATAACACCTTACTAAGTCTACTTGTACAATGTAAAAGTGAAGTCCCATAAACCCACTCGTACTAAGTAAAACTCATCAAGAAGTCATATGTATAGTTCATGTATTATTCATTATCTTGTCATATAGGGAAGAATAGCCATAACCGACATAGACCATGTGAGTGACATGGAATTCGGTGTCATGTAAACCCACACCGAAAGAAGGTGTCCTACTTGCCTAAGGTAGAACTAACATGTTTAGCTTTTAGGTGGATCCACTAGCTAAAGACCTATGTGGGCACATAGTTATGGGATAGAGAGATTGTTTCTAGAAACCCGACCTATTGTATTGGCGGAGGAGTTTCCATCTCATGAGAATAATCTAGATGACCTGGCCTGTTGTATTTACGGGAGGGCCTCTACCTCATTCACCATATCCACTCGGTGCTAAGTATTATTTCACAAATTATACATAGTTAGTCTTGACTTGCATTTACATGTGTGAAGGAATACTTTGCTCTTCATTCAATACAACACATAAAATAGCTCATAGATTCAATAAAGTGAGAATGTACTTTAAACCTTAGAATCAACATTAACATGTGAGTTAGCCTTTCACAATATTGTTCATAGTGTTTCATGAGAATAACCTTCAATCAACACAACAACATTATCATCATCCTAGACAATTCATACATAATCAAGTGTAAGGGTAAGGGAAGAATGGCATTTCAACAATACCTCAATTTACACAATAGTCATAGGATCTTCACTTCCTAAGTGAATCATAAGTTCATACACAAGTTTCATCAACATGTACAAACCCTAGCAACTTCCCCTTGAAGGGTCATGAATCATGTTTCACAATTAAACCTATAAATACTACACTAGGCATGAATAAAACAAGATTCAATAACTAAAATATCATAGACACAATTCATAGTATTCACCTTGCATCAATACACCCATTACAATTCATGAAATTGGGGTCATGGGGTAATTCATGGGTTCATGGGGAGTTTTACTATCAAAATCACCATTAAACATCAAATCATCCATAATATAACACAATTAACTCAATGAAATCATTTTAAGGAAGAACCCATGGCTAGATTGAAAACCCTAGTTTTGGAAGAATCTACCAAATCCAAAATTAAGAGTTGAAGGGCTTCATGGAGAAAAGTGCTCCATGAATCAAGACTCCCATACCTTAATTTTGCTTTTCCCACGAATTAGAGTTGAGAGGATTAGTTGTTGTGCCCTATTCTTCATGTTCTTGTTGTTCTTCAATGAAGGAATTCTAGTGAGAGAAATATTGTGAGGGAGAGGATTTTTTTGGAAAATATTTGGATGTTGTGAATTAATGATTAAAATTAGGTGAATTTGACTGAAAATCAACTTATATAGTACCCCTAAAAATACCCAAAACGGCCTCACTTTGATTGGACTTAAAAAGGAAAAAACTCTAATGACCCTTATTTAAAAACCATGCCTAGGTGTCACGAGCACCTTCACAAGCCGTGGTCAGGACCACGAGTTGTGGTCCTGCCCGTGAAGGTTGGGACATTGGCTTGGTATTTGGGGCATTTCGCTCATGATCCCAAGGCATGACCACGAGGGGCTCCACGAGTCGTGGTCCCTCTCGTGGTCCTTGAGGTAGTGGCCTTGCCACTTAGGACCCTTAGCTTACTTGCCTAAGGCAAATCCATGAGGCCTCCCATGGTCATGGTCATGACTATGGGCCGTGGTGATGGCCGTGGAAGTTGGGGCAGTTGCTAGAGGTTTGGGGGGCCATATTTCCATGGCAAAGGCATCTTCACGAGCCCCTACACGAGCCATGGTGAGGACCATGGTCCGTGATCCCCCTCGTGAATGGTGAGGCAGTGTGCCCAACTTATGGGCTGCCTTGGACTTTTGGCTTTGGCTTGGCCCCTTTGCTTTGGCATTTGCCTCTTGGCCTAGACTCTTCTAAACCCCATTTCACCTTTAGGTGACTTTTTAACATTCGGGGAGCCATTTCATGAGCTTTACCCTTACATTTAGGCTCTAGTTTAATTTGTCATTTTTCGAAGTGTTACATCCTACTAGAGATTCAGCGCCTCTAGCTAGAGGTCGAGGAAGAGATCAGTCTGGTAGAGGTGGCAGGACTTCTGGTATGGGTGATCCAGCTCTGTAGGGTGGAGGTAAAGGTTCTACTCAGACTGTAGATGGCTGAGAGTGTCAGTGTTATGATTTTCAAGGGAGGCTTGAGGCTGAGACTTCTAATGTTGTGATCATTAGTATAGTCAAAGTTTGTTATCGACCTAAGTCTGTATTGTTTGATATGGGGTCTAGTTTCTTGTATGTGTCTACCTATTTTGTTAGTGGGTTTGATATGATGTTTGACTGCATGTATGTGCCTATTTACGTTTCTACACCAGTGGGTATGTCCTTAGTGGTGGATCGAACGTATCAATTTTGTCTTGTTTCTTTAGTCGGGTATGATAATTGGGTAGACTTGATCATTCTGGGAATGGTACTTAGGTATTATTTTGGGTATGGATTGTCTCTCTCCGCATCATGCTATTCTTGATTGTTATTCTAAGACTATGACCTTAGGGATGCTGGGTGTTCCCAGAGTTGAGTGAATGGGTGCTAGTGGTTTTTACCCTAGCAAAGTTACCTCTTTCATTCAAACTTAGACATTGGTTGATAAAGGGTTTTTGTGCTATTTAGATTTCATTTGGGATACTAGTGTTGAGCCACCTCCCATGGATTCTATGCTCAGGGTTCGGGAATTTGCAGTTGTGTTTCTTACTGACTTTCCAGGTTCTCTAGACAAGGATATTGATTTTGCTATTGACTTTAAGAAGGGCACCAAGCCCATATCTATTCCTCCTTATCGAATGGTCCCATGTTAGTTGAAGGAATTAGAAAATTAGTTTCAGGATTTGTTGAGCAAGGGGTTCATTTGCCTTGGTGTTTTTCCGTGGGTTGCTCTTAAGGAAGAAGGATGGAACCATGAGGATGTGTATTGATTATCGATAATTAAACAAACAGACCGTGAAGAACAAGTATCCTCTTCCTCGTATTGATGACTTATTTGATCAATTTCAGGGTGTATCTTTATTTTCTAAGATGGATTTGAGGTATGGTTATCATTAGTTGAAGATTAGGGATTCGAATAACCCTAAGACAACTTCCAGAACTCGTTATGGGTACTATGAGTTTCTTGCGATGTCTTTCAGTTTGACTAACGCCCCTGAAATGTTCATGGAGTTGGTGAATGGGGTGTTTCAACATTATTTAGATTTCTTTGTAATAGTGCTCATTGATGACATCTTGGTGTAAGCCAAGACTGAGGAGGATGACGGTCAACATTTGAGAATTGTACTCTAGATATTGAGGAATGACAAACTTTATGCCAAGTTCTCAAAGTGCGAGTTTTGGCTTGATTCCACAACATTTTTTGGATACATGGTGTCCAAGGAGGGTATTCGGGTAGATACATCAAAGATTGAGGCAGTTAGAGGTTGGACTAGACCTACATCAGTTATTGAGATACAGAGTTTTGTGGGACTTGCTGGCTACTACAGACGATTTATGCGGAGCTTCTCCACTATTGCATCTCCTATGACTAGATTGACTCAACATAGTGTGAGCTTCCAATGGTGTGATGAGTGTGAGGAGAGCTTTCAAAAGCTCAAGACGTTTTTGACTTTGGCTCCTATATAGACTTTACTTGAGGATGGTGTTGACTTTACCATTTATTGTGAAGTTTTTAGAGTCCGGTTAGTTAGTGTTTTCTGATGCAGAAAAGGAAAGTAATCACCTATGCTTCTAGATAGTTGAAGACCCATGAGAAGAACTACCGTACTCATGATTTGGAGTTGACACCTGTAGTATTTGTGCTGAAGTTTTGGCGACATTATCTATATGGGTTACATTGTGTGACCTTCGGTGATCATCAGATTCTTCAGTATATCTTTAGCCAGAGATATTTGAACTTCAAGCAACATAGATGGCTTCAGCAATGTGGTGGTCGATGCTTTGAGTAGAAAGACTTCTAGCATGGAAAGTCTTATCGCTATTAGTGTAGATGAGAGACCATTGGCTAGAGATGTTCAGAGATTAGCCAACAATCTTGTCCAGTTACAGATTCTTGAGCAGACAGGTGATTTGATAGCGTTTATAGAGGCTTGTTCTTCCTTAGTTGAGTAGATTTGTGAATGTCAATTTGATGAAGAAAAGTCATGTCTCATTCGAGATAAGGTGGTGAGACGGGAAGAAAAGTAGGGTGTCCTTGATTTTGAGGGTGTCTTGAGGATTGGGGGTAGGATTTATTTGCCCAAGGTGGGTGAGTTGATTAGATTAATTCTTGAGGAGGCCCATTGTTCCCAATATTCTATCCACTCAGGGGCTTCGAAGATGTATCATGATCTGAGCCTGCATTATTAGTTGTGTGGGATGAAGAGAGATACATATTTTGTTTTGAGTTGTTTTACTTGTGAACAGGTTAAGTGCGAGCACCAGTGGCCCGAGGGTATATCTCAGAGAATGGTCATTCCTACTTGGAAGTAAGAACGGATCACTATGGATTTTGTTGTAGAACTACCTACCCCGGTGGGTGATTATTATTCTATTTGGGTTATGATTGATAGGTTGACCAAGTCTACTCACTTCATTCTGGTTTGGGTGAAGTATACGACAAAGAAGTTCGTTGCGCTTTATATCAGTCAAATAGTTTGACTACACAGAGTCCCTATTTCTATTTTCTCTAATCGAGGTTCTTTGTTCACTTCCCATTAGGCCTTACAACATGGTTTTAGTACTCGGTTAGATATGAGTACAACTTTTCACCCTCAAACAGATGGTCAGTTTGAGCAGACGATTCAGGTGTTGGAAGACATTCTCTAAGCTTGTGTGATTGATTTTTGTTCTAGATGGGATAAATATTGACCCTTAGTAGAGTTTGCCTACTAAGGGTCATTATTACTCTAGTATTTAGATGACCCCATTTGAGGTGTTGTATAGAAGACAGTGTAGATATCTGGTCGGATGGTTTGATTCAGTTGAGATAGACTCATTAGATATAGACATTCTTAGAGATGTTATCATGAAGGGTGTGATGAGGTTTGGAATTAAGGGAAAGCTTAGCCCTAGATTCATTAGTCCTTTTGAAATTTTGAGTCGCATATGAAAGGTGGCCTATAAGTTGGCCTTGCTGCCTAGCTTACCAGTTGTGCATCCTATGTTTCCTGTCTCCTTGTTTTGGAAGTATGTGCCGGATGATTCCCTCATACTTTCCCTTGATTCGGTTGAGTTGGGTCCACTTTTATATTTTGAGGAGAAACCTATAGTCATTTTGGTAGGCAGGTTCGAAAGCTTAGGAGCAAACATATTGCTTCAGTGAAGGTGTAGTCGAAGCATCATTCAGTTGGTGAGGCAGCTTGAGACACAAAGTCGGATATGCATGCGAGATATCCTCAGCTTTTTAAGGCTTCAAGTATTTTCTTTTGCCTTTTGTTTAAGGGTGAATATGATTTTTAATGGTGGATAATGTATTGACCCGGTTGGTCATTTTCAAAAAGTTTTTTGTATTTAGCATTTCCCCCATCTGACCTTGACCCCGAGTCTTTTATGTTTGAGTTCTGAAATATGGTTTCAAACTTTGAGTGAAGAGTTGAGAATTTTGCAAGTTGTGATTTTGAAAGGCTAAGTTGCTTAAAAGTGGTTTTCGGAGTCATTTGGAGTATGGAGTGTCAGAATGGAATTATGTCAATTCTATTAGTTATAGAATGTGGAATCTGGTATGTGAGAGTTGTTGGTTTCTGATTCAGAGTCTTTGTGAGGATTTGAGGTCCTTAGTGTAAAAATTGTGGAAATTTATCCTTTGGGTTTACTTTGGTCAGCATTCGGGATTTGGATGCTCGGATCAGAATTTTGAGAGTTTTGTTGGATTTAGGGGATGATTTTAGGCCTAGGTTGGTCTTTATGAATTTTTCTAAGGTCTTGAGCTTGTTTTAGAATTTTTAGTCATTGTGTTAATTTCTCGTGGTTTCCAGAGATGTCGAGTCAATGAGACCTTGAATTTGTGTTTTAATGGTTCCATTGAGTCTAGACGTCGAATATGATCGATTTGCATATGTGATTAGTGTACACGGGGTTCCAAACGAATCCCAAGGGTCCTTTTATTGTCTTGAGAGTTGGCAAATGTTTCTGGTGTTGTAGTCCTCGCTCTTGAAGAGGGCCTTCTCTTTTGTGATTTCCTCTTTAGCAAAGGTCGGCTCACAAAATCTAGGCTGACCTTTTGGTCGGGGTTTACTTATGCGGACTAGGGCTCGCTTTAGTGAAGGTCGTTTATGTTGTGCCTGGTTTTCAAAAGTGAGACCTATAATTTTTGTGGGGTTCACTTAATCTAACCTACTGGTCGCTTACATCCGAGAGGGCTTTTAACCTGCCATTTTTGAGGTTTAAGCCCCATTCTCCATGTTTGAGCTTGGGAAACCCTTAGAGGCGATTCGTGAAAGATTTTCTTGTGCTAAATCATTAGGGTAAGCTTTCATGACCCTAAAACTTCTTTCCCTATGATTATTTAAGGATTTTAACATCAAAATATGAGATTTTGATTGGTAAATGGTAAGGTATTTCAAGAACTCAAGTTCTAAACTAAAATGGAGATTGTGAACTGATTTTGATTTTTTCAAAATGGTTTTCACCATTGAGTTTCCAAAGGCTTGAACATCTTTTTCCAAGTATTAAATTTCGAATTCAAACCTTCTTTTTAAAATTGAATTTTGAGTTGATTGACCCATTTCAAGGAAATTGATGTGGGTATTATTGTTTCCAAAAAATTATTATGAATACTTGCTTGTATATAGATTGTGTGACTTCAGAAGTGATTCGGAAGGGAAAAACTCAAATCTTGGAATAATGAATTGATTGGTTTAAGGCAAGTGATCTCTTAAGCTTTGTAATCTAGTAGAATTGTCTACATCTCTTAATTTTATGTGTGTTGGGGAGTAATTGGGAATAAGGTGAGGGGTTTTATTGCTCCACTTGATTAATGTTAATAAATAAAGAAAGGGTAAATAAAAAGGTTTCGTGATGATAATGGCAACTTTTTACTCCCTTATTGTGTCCCTATTTGATTGATTAGAGGAAATGCCTTGATGTCTTGAATGTAGGGTTGAATTACATGACTTATTGTCTCTTCATGTAGTGTGATACTGCTTGTGTACATTGATTGTTGAACACGTGATGCGACATGTGATGATCATTGATGTCGGAGGTCTTTTTCGACAAATGCTTGTGATGTCGGGGTCATTTCCGGCGAGTGTAATTGATATAAAGTCGACGAGAAATGGTTTCAGCTAGAGATTTGATATAAAGTCGATGAGAAATGGTTCCGGCTAGTGATTTGATATAAAGTCGATTAGGAATGGTTCCGGCTAGTGATTTGATACAAAGTCAATGGCAAATGGTTCCGACTAGCGATATGACATAAAGCCGGTGGGAAATGGTTCCGTGGAAAGTTGATTCTTGTGTTTTGATGCATTTTGATGCTTATGATTGACTTATTGGTTAATTTTGATTGATTTATTTGATACTTGTGATTCGACTACGTGATACATGTTAGTTGTTGGCTTGTGACTTTGGACTGAGAATTTTGAGGCCTTGTGAACTGTATATTGTAGAACTGTTAGGTTTGGCTGATTTCTGTGCAGGATGTAGTTAGAGGAGGTTCGGTTGGGATGAAAAGGAGTATTCAAATTCTAGCTAGGTTACCTTGTTTATTAAGTTTCTTGTTGGGTACAATGTTGCTGGTACTTACTCCGTGCTTCTACACTTGTGTAGGTTCCTAGACCGAACCCATGTCTTCTCCTCTCTCTCCCTCTCCCTCTCCTTCTCCTTCTCCTTATACTTATCCTTCTCATTCTTCTTATTCTTCTTCTTATTATTTTGAGGCATGCCAACGATTTTGTGAGCTAGTTGCTTGTCATTCTAGTGGCCCCTCTTGTTCCCTTACCTTATGTTTTGTTCTACTTTAAAAACAAAAATATTGAGACTTGTATTTTGGATTCTGGTTTTACATTATTGGCTTATACACATGACAACCAAGTTTTGGGGTGTTAATAGAAATAATAACTTTTTCGCTTTTATCTTATTCTTGCTCTATCTTTATGCATTCCTTTCATTTTTTTGGGTTGAGGTTGACTTGTCTTAGTGGGAATAGACAAGTGCCATCACGTCATTTTTTGGATCGTGACACATTTTACCGAATCATTTCTTGAATTTACCTAGAAAATAAACCCCACGCATGACCATCAATATGATATATAGTTTCAACTTTCAATGGTATGATCAAAATAATTGATTAGTTAAACGAAGGCAACACACAGTGTCAATTATGAAATAAATAAAAAAATGGACGAGTTAAAAAAGAACAAGGCAAAAATCACAAGCATAAAATTTGATGTCATCACAGTCATGAATTTGCCTCTTGAGAGAAGATAGAAATATGTGAATTTAGAAGCATACATTAAAACTTGTGGATCTAGTGATATTAAAACTAATATGTTGTCCCAACATAAATTACTAGGTTACAATGAGCAAGTACAAAATTATAAGAAAATGAACAAATTGACCAGTGACTCAATCAAACATCAAAACATATATATGCAAAAAATTTTATGGATCAAACGACATGAACTGATCGACATGATTTCTCAAAAAAACATGGTGGCTTTAATAATTGAAATTACGAACCAAGATTTATATCTATACAGATCTCTAGTCTAAAAGGCTTTATCCTGATTTCAATAGTAAAAAAAAAAAAAAGAATAAAACTCACCAATTTTGCAAGAACGCAAAATTGAAGATTTTTTTATGTAGTGAAAATGAATGGTCAAAAGTGGTGAATGATGAACATACCCTAATCAGAGAGAAAAATTTATTATTCAATGAAATGAACAGTTGAAGGGGGTAGTGTGTAATTAATTAGGTGATTGTAGCATTAATTGCAACATTAATGACATGATTTAATATTTTCAAATAGATTTCAAGCAGAGAAATATATATTACTCTATGAAAATGAAGAATTAAAGTGGGTGAATGTTAAATATATACAAATATTAGCGATTGCAGTTAATTAAGTTTTCAAATAACTTTTCAAACAGAGAACTCTTGACTATGCAATGAAAATGAACTATAGAAGGAGTGATACTTAATATATATGTAATGACCCGGTCGATTATTGTTGTAAAGTTCTGTGAATTTATCATTTTGTCCCTCCCGATATCGACCACGAGTCTTTTATGGTTGAGTTTGAAAAGTTGGTTTTCAAATTTGAGCTAAAAGTTGAGAATTTGGAAGACTTATATTATTAAGAAAGTGCTTTTTGGAGCCTTCTGGAGTTTCGAGTGTCGGAATGAAATTCCATCAATTTCATTAGTTCAGTAATGTGGAATCAAGTCTTTGATATTTTTTGGTTTCAGTTTCTGAGTCTTTCTGAAGATTTGAGGTCCCAAGTTGTGAATTTGTGAAACATATATCATTTAGGTTGACTTTGGTCAATATTCGAGGTTTAGATGCTCGGACCAGAATTCTGAGAGTTCCATTAAGTTAGGAGGATGATTTTAGCCCTAGGTGATGTGTTGATTAATTTTTGAGAGGTCCCATGCTTGTTTTAACCTTTTTAGGCGTGAGTTAGTTTCTTGTAGTTTTCATAGATATCGGGACAAGGAGACCTCAAATTCGTGTTTTAACAGTTCCATTGAGTCTGGAACGTCGAGTAGAATTCATTCTCATATATGGTTTGTGTGTAAGAGGACTGAATCCTGAGGGTCCTTTTGATATTTTGAGAGTTTGCTGAGTTGTTGGTGTTTGTAGGCTCTGCATATGCAAATGTCCTATCGCTTAAGCGACATCCGCTTAACCAAAGGATCTATCGGTTAAGCTACCTTCACTTTAGCAAAGGAGGCTTCACCTTTTTGATGCCCGAGCTTTTTAAGGGTCACTTTTGTGACACGTGGAAGGGTTTTTTGGCCAACAAATTTTGAGGTTTAAGCCCTATTTTCCAATTTTGAGTTGAGAAATCCTTGGTGATGATTATGGAAAGATTTTGTTAAATCGCTTGGGTAAGCTTATATAATCCCATACCTTCATTTCACTTTGATTATTAATGAGTTATAACATCAAAATATGACATTGTGATTGGTGAATGATGACGTTTTTTCAAGAACTCAAGCTCTAAACTAAAATGGATATTTTGAATTATTTTTAAGTCCTTTTTTGAAACAATTTTCCATAATAACTTCTTAAAGCCTTGAGTAATGTTTTGAAGTATTAAATTTTGGTTTCAAACCTTAATTTTGGAACTTTAATTTGTCTTGTTTGACCCACTTTTCAAGAGAATTGATATGAGAATTGTTGTTTTCGATGAGTGATTATAGACACGTGGTCTCCAAGAAGGGTATTTGGGTAGATCAAGCCAAGATTGAGCCGGTTAGGGGTTGTACCAGACCTACATTGATTACTGAGTTCCAAAGTTTTGTGGGACTTGAAGCATATTACCGGGGATTTATTTAGAGTTTCTCCACTATTGCATCTCCTTTGTATAGATTGACTCGGCAGAGTATGAGTTTCAAATGGTATGATGAGTTTGAGAAGAGTTTCCAAAACCTCAAGACCTTGTTGATGTTGACTTCTATTTTAACTTTATTCGAAGATGTTGTTCACTTCACTATGTATTGTGATGTTTCTGGAGTCACGTAGTTGGAGTTCCGATGTAGAAGGATAAGGTGATTACCTATGCTTCTCGGAAGTTGAAGACCCACTAGAGGAACCAACCTACCCATTATTTGGAGTTGGTAGCCATAGTGTTTGTGCTTAATCTACGACAACATTAGTTGTATGGAGTTCATTGTGAGGTTTGCTGACATTAGTTGTATGGAGTACATTACGACAACATATTTACTATGTCAATCATGAATCTACCTCGCAATATGAGGGCAATGATGACCCGAAAAGAGCTAACTTATCTTATCCTCTGTTGATCTAAAATGAGCAATGAAATTTATGCATTTTTCTAACCCAACAAAAAACTTATATTCACTCTTAAATGATTGTTTTCAAAATACAAGTCAAGAACTAAAAGATTAAAATGAAGATAAGTCATTAAGGTGCCAATTTATATGAACATACATTTTCAACAAACGAACTATTGTAGACTTTAAATAAAAAATGAGTGTGTCCACTATTAAAAATATCACTATTTTTTCATAAAATATTTTTACTGAAAATTATTCCATGGATATTTCCATAGAAATTCTGATTGTAACAGTGGGAAAATAAAAAATAATTGTATTTTCACACGAAAAAAATTAGAAAGATTATCAATATTTTAGTGATAATTTGTTTTCCAACGTGAATTTTGTTAGTGAGTTGTTTATTGAGGAAATTTGTGAAGAAAAACCATATTTTATAACACAAATTTCTGACTAAATTTTGGTGGGAAAGTCTTTTGGCTTTAGTAAAGGTCTCTCTAAACTAATCAACAAAAAAAGGTATATAAGGCATGTTGACTCAATTTAAGGGAGCCTTGGCATACCTGATAAATTATTTTCCATGTAATGATAATGTCACACCTTTGAGGTGTGAAATAAGCCTCTTCCAAAATAATACAAGATAAAATTTACGTAAAATAGATTCTAATGATCCGCACTTCTCCTGACCCCATGCATAACATATGCTTAGTGCATAGGACTGTCCCTTTTGATGAGGTTGTTCAATAAATAAACATGACGGGGAAATCAAATATTTTATAGTGAAAAATTAAACACCTACTATTATACCAAACATTTCTAGAAAAATAACACATAATATTGATTCATGATACATCATCATTTTCAACTATCAAGAAAATGATTAATCAAAATTTTACAATTCGATCAACTATCAAAATTAATAACGTCACTACTTTTTTGATATGCCGGAAGGAAAGATTGACAGAGAAATTTGAGCAATAGAAAATCTTATAAGGTAATAATATTACTAGTACTTTGGTGGAAAATAAAATCTGAAAAGTATTAATTACTACCTTAACTCATATTGAAAAGACACCATACCAAAAAAGTAAAAAATGACATTTTCCAATCTAAAGTTGATAAAATGATTGATTTGATGACTCATACTGAAAGCTAAGAAAGACGTCAAACTGAAAATGTACATCCATAGTTTATCATTTGAATAATTCTACTCCATCATTTTATACTCCATCAATCAACAAGACACAAAACAATGTAATGTGTCAACCAAGACAATCAACTAAAAACGTTCGAGAAATTAGTTGGTTAAAATGAGAACCAAAGATTTCTATCTTATGCAGTCAAAGGAGTCCTTCTGCAAAGGGGACAAGAATTGTTTCTCTTCAGCCACCTTCTGATGCATTGATAGTGAAATTCATGTCCGCAATTAGTTTTTCTTAGTTCTGCCCCGTCATCATAAGTATCCTATACATACCAAAATAGAAAAACATATAATTGAATAAGGTTGTAGACAAGCTTAAAAGTGAAGGAGGAAGCAACCAAAGTTTTTTGCTCCTTACCAAACATATGCAACAAGATTCATTATAATTTTTCATCTTGGCTGATTGGTACTTGCTTTGCTTCAGAAATTTAAAGATAATACTTTTCTTAAATCCTGTTTCTACGCCACCTATATGTTCTTGGAGTGCCAACAACGTCTAAAATTCAAATCACTTGTTATTTGAAAAAAACATCAATTACTCTAATCATATCACATTTTCATGTACTATATCTTACTTTATTACCTCATATGACATTTCCCCATCATTAAAAATGTCATTATGTTGAGCATCACCGTGTTCATCTTCTTCCTCATCTTGTGACTTTAAATTCTCAGTAGCAATGGACCGGTTTTTCTTACTATCATTACCACACATTTCATGAAAGGTATGTAGGACAAGAAATAACATATTCAACATATCAAGATTAATTTTGACAAATAAAAATAAAAGACAACTAAGAGAATAGACACATCCTGATATAGTTAGACAATATAATTTTAGCTACTCATGCAAGTATAACATGAATTGGAAAAATCATTTAGTAACAAGTGGAGACCATGTATTATGTGTTCTTCATATAATATGACTATTAAAGAGCTCAATGGTAAAATAAAAAGAGGTAAAAATAAAAACTAAAATCACACTAGATATTGAAGAATGCTGACCTCTATAACAATATGACCATCCCTGTGACCTGGATCCATGATAATGCCACCCTACATGTCCAAATAAATTGTTAACAAGCCCTCAATTATAAGAATACCAAGATTATGATTCATATATGCAAAGAAAAAGATAAGTGAACATATTATCAACACAAACCACAATCATTATAGGATAGAAAAGTAACCGCGACACTTGCACCACTTACAAGGGTAGGTGATCGAGAATCAATATTATGTCTCAAGAAATAAACAACTCTTCATGTGTCCCCT
>JAJOOS010005363.1:0-19212 GCA_029582725.1 Solanum chiquidenum | reverse complement strand
TAGTTTGTTGTAACTTGTAATTTGGAACTCCAATACTTGATAGCAAATATGAGAATTATATATATTATGATATAATATGAAAATTTAGAATTGAAATATATGTATTATGATATAATATGAGACTTAAATGGAATAAAAAATTGAGACTTAAGATTGAGAGGATATAAAAAATAGATGAGAGAATATATGATTTTGTAAGAAATAATAAGGGATAGAGGGGTATTTATAATATTAAAAATGGGTTAAAGTGTATTTATGATAACTTGAGGGTCTAAATTAAAGTATTAAAAGTAGGGGTGATAGGGGGTGTTGGGGAAGGGAAAAAAAGGTGAATAAATCCGTTGGGGGGGCCCACTAGCCGTTGCCCCAACGGATATAATTCAAAAAAAATTTAAAAAAATTTAAGGGGATCCCGCGAACCCGTCGGTTCAGCCGAGCCGGGTCGACCGGGCCCAAAGGGTGAACCAGCCCCTAACCGGTCCCCTATCCCGAACCCCTACCAACCTGCGAAAATGTACGGGACCGGGTCCGGCGATCCGATTCTTGAACCGGTCGCGGGCCGACCCGGTCCCCCTGCCAGCCCTACTCTACTTGAGTAATTAAACTTAAATACACCTCAGATCTATCACTTGACAAAGCAAGTGATCACAAACTCTTGTATGAGTATGGAGCTCTTACTAAAATGTCGAGAGAAGTATTGAAAACACTCTTAAACATGACAAGAATTTATGAATGTATTTAAGCTCAGCTAGTCAAAGGTTTCATTAATTCGGGAATGAAATTAATAATTTGAACTAAATTTAGAGGTGTTTTCGAATATATTGGCCCCGTTTGGACATGCGATATGGTATCATGATATGATATCATAATGTGGAATTGTGAGATGAAATTGAAGTGTGTTTGGACATGTGATATGAAATTTTTGTGTTGTGTATTTTCTCATAAATATAAGAATCATATAAGTTGTAAAACTATTAAAATAGCCCCAATTATTTATCTAATCTTACCAAATAAACAAAAAATTATAAAATCGCACAATAAATTATTACAAAGCTATTTGTTCTCCACTTAAGTAACTGTTTCATCTAACTTTAATTCAATAAAAAAATTTGTAGTGTACTAGTCTTTAATATAATCCTCCCACATAGTACATACAATTTCCTCACGTTGAACTTGCATTTCTCGATCATGTGACCGAGAAGACGAACCAACATTGTTACTTTGACTTGTAATAAATACACAATGGTAGAAGTAATAAATTAGGTATTGGAGTAAATGAATAGAACAAATTTATTACTCAACAATCGGTTGGTGTGAGTTAAAGTGACTATATGTTGGTGAGAATAATAAATTTTATAAAGTAATGATGTGATTATAAATTTTATTTAGATATGAAATAAATTGTTAGAGTAGTAGATATAAATGTGGATTGTTTTAACAAAATATAAAGTTGTGAATCAATTTTTGTATTAAAAATATATCTAATCATGATATGGAATTTCTATATCATGGTTTTTTGAGAATATTGAATCACATCTCATGATATGAAATCATGAGATGAAATCAGCGTGAAATCGCATGTCCAAACGCTGATTCCATTTCATGATTACATATCGTGATATGTTATCGCATGTCCAAACGCCTACTTAATAAAAGTTATTGAATTAACATGAATCTGTAGGTTCTCTTCTAGACCAACCCTTGGAAAATGGTATTGGAGATTATTTAGCAAAACAAATTTGTACTGAAGAATTTATTAATCTACAAAAGTACTAAGACTAGAGTCTATAGTTCAAATGTCAACTATTGAGCTTATTTGGTAAAAAAATCATTTTTTTCCCTTGTAACAAGAAAGTCATCTTTACCTATATCACTTCAAAATTGCTCTACCAATTTTATAAAATAAAAAATCTTGCAAATAAATATCGATGTTGACTTTACTTTTTCCTAGAATTACATGATGGTAACGACTCTAATCACTTAAAGAAATAAAGAAAAGAATATGAAACAGAAGCATGTAAATTAATATTCTTCTTCTTTTTATTTAAAAATTTCTTCATAAGTGTCTATTTTGTTGCTTGCACAATTATATGCTTACCAAGACATCAAAGTGACCACGTATTTTCTAAATTATAATATAAAATTAATAAGACAATTGTGATGTGTGCATAATTATTAATTCCCAAAAATTAAAAATTGTACCAAATATGATAGAACATCTCATATTTTATACAATCCATTGCTTATCAATCAAATGACCCCTAAAAATTGCCAACCGATAAGTATATTTTTCCGTATAATTTTTTTTAAAAAATCCGACGTTTAGTTCATAATGAATATTAGATGTTAGTATGCGATCCACGACAACAAACGACATTTTGGTTTATATGATATAAAAGAAGTAATGTTTATTGTTTTGAAATAATAACTTTTTATAATTGAGTATAAATTCTTATGCAGTATGATTCATGTGGCGCACATGTGAAATATAGCTCAATTGGAGAGTTGTTCACACCTTCACTTTAGTGGTGAGAATTCGAATCTCATTGTATCCCCTCCCCTTTTCTTTCCCCACTCAAAAAAAAAGTGACGTCCTTTTAGATATTATTTTATTATGAGTCTAATCTCAATTGTTACTTAAAAAAAGCTAATTTATATTGTTATATTGAAACTAATAAAATATTACTTCCATTTTGCATGCGTCACTATATTGTATTTGTAAAGAGGCTCAAGAGGACCACAAAGGCGCATCTGGTGTAGTGGTATCATAGTACCCTCCCACGGTACTGACCGGGGTTCGATTCCCCGGATGCGCAACTTTTATTTTGCATTACAAAAATTTGTCCTATTTTTTATTAGTTTTAGGTCGAAAAGGAACTGGAGGTGTGAGATTGACTAGTGAAGACGTGTGAGAGGTTAAATATAACAAGAGTTAGAAAAGGTATAGGTAGGTCGAAAAGAAATTTGAGATGTGAATATACATGATACATCCTCCTATTTTTCATTAGTTTTTGTATACGAGTGAAGTCAGATCGAGATGTTTCAGACATGTCAAGAGAAGGTGTGAGATTGACTGGTGAAGAGGCGTGAGAAGTTAAATATAGCAAGAGTTGAAAAAGGTAGAGGTAGGTCGGAAAGAAATTTGGGGATGTGAAAATATATAATATGTCATAGCTTCAAGCTGACGAATGACATGATTTTAAAATGAAAAGTATGGAGATCAAAGATTATAATAGTATGTAACTGAATATTGCCATACTCTTAGTAGTATAATTTAGGTATCATATAGTTATTTTCTTTATGATGTTGTATTAATATTTGTTGCTTCAGTTGTTTATTACATGTTTGCTATGCCTATTTTTAATTTTATTTTTGTATTTTCTTACATTACTAATATTTCTTTTAAGTTGAAATTTATGAAAAATAACTTCTGTACTCTACAAATAGAGATGCAAGGTCTGTGTATGTCATACCCTCTAAATTTCATTTTTGAGACTACACCAAAATTTGTTGTCATCAAAAATTTAAAATTTTAAAAATTGATTAAAATTCAAACCATTTTTTCAAGTGAATTTTTTTTCTACTCATAATATTTCAATTTTCTTTTAAATAAAAATACATGTCCAAATACAATTTCAAACTTTCGAATACTTACTTTTTTCTGTCTTCAAAATTCATTCAGTCTATATGTCATTAAAAAAATAAACAAAAAATACCAAATAAGGTCCATCCACGTGTAGGAGGAAGGATTTGCCACGTGCCAATACACGATTTGGGGGGTCAGTGATGAGCACGTGCTTCATCATTGCAACTGAAAGGACTATTCACTTTTTTACACACACCAGTGACACACAGAGTCGGGATTGTCGTGCTCAGTACTTCTCCGATGACCAAATTTCGCCGGTAACGGAGGTTACCGGTCGCCGTGGTTCCATACTTATTGTCTACTTTTGCTACCAAAAGCTTCAGTCTCCGAGTTCGCTTTCCTCAAATGGCCACTATCGTCTCTAGTGAGCTCCTTTTCACTTCTTTTTTAGTGTATCGTAACCTCTTTCGGTTTCCGTTTTGTGGTTATGGATTCTCATGTTGTTGATGTATCAAACGTAATTAATATGTATATTTTGGTATTTGTCACTTTATTCGATTTTTTTTGGGCGTGAATATTATCCCTAGTTTTCATTTGACACTTTTTTATTTTGGTTTCTCTTTGTTTACATCTAGTTATCAGTAGTATTATCACTATTCTCGTTGTTTTTTGTTACTTATCTATTGTTTCTAGTACTAAGGTTATTGCATTATTTTGCTGTAGCTACTATTTAATGTTTTGCATATTATCTGTCATGTCTTCTTTACTTTGGTTATTTCCTTTCCAAATGGCTTTGTTATGCGCTAGTTGAGTCAAGGGTTTATCAGAAACAATGTGCGGGTCTTTCAAAAACAACATATCTGTTAGCTGTGGGATTACACTTGCTATGTTGTTGTTGTTGGTATACATCTAATCTTTTGTTGGCTAAGATGACTACTGATTCAAAAAAAAGTTCCTAGGACACCGGGCTTAGTTAGTTGTGTTGTGTTGTGTAGTCGAATCACATATCAATGATTCCCAAAATTTGCGATGATCCACATGGGAAAGACTCTACCCGTTGAGTAGAAATGGACATTTGGCCTAACTCCAAAATCTAGCTCATAATGCGAGGATTGTTCAAGAAAAAAATAATCATTCCCTCAATCAATGTGGATTGACTCTAACACCATCGCATACTCAAGTCCGAACGTGTGGAGCATGGATAACATGGCATAAGATCGCAACAATAGGTAAATTAAGAGTAGTGATGGGTCTAGCTCTGGTATCACGTAAAGAAAATGAACTTTAGGTCTAACTCTGCCCTATAATTTTGTTCATTAGTAGACAACCCATTTCCTGAATCATCGTGGGACTCTAATGGAGCTCTTAATGGTAAATACTAGCAAGTACAAGTTGCACCACTTTTATAGAAGCTAATTAATGATATTTACACTCTGCTTGGATGTTACGTATTGTTTCATAATATATCATACTGTATTATTTTAATGAGTACAACGTTTGGATGGATTGTGTCGTTTTCCGTCGTTATATAATGTCACACATCAACAATTTGAAGGATAAACCTACAAGAAAACTATGGTACAGGGTAGAACTACTATAAAAAAGTTAAGGTAAAGGATAAACAAGATTATTAAATAATAAGTAAAGATAAAATGAGAAGAAAAAATAAGGTAATGATGTGATCACACCAAATCGGTCGTTGCACTAAATGGGACATTTCGCCGTTACCTAACGATGGATTTAACAATACGATACGATAAAACTTAATCAAAACAAACCTTATATTTAAACTAACAGTACAATATTACAATGGATAACAACCATCCAAACAAGGAGTGAGGGCTTGAGCTTTCAGGAAAGCTTTAAAAGATGTGAAACCTGGATATAACATGAAAGCATAATTGAGCTAAAATAAACTGCATTGAATTGGATTGAAAAAAAAGGATAATAAGAGTTGTGGATGTGTTGTGTTGGATGCCTCGTTACCTACTGTAAAAGTGTCTATCATTTTATATATATTGTAAATTTAGAAAAGGAAATTAAGCTACCTGAATATCTTTTTCATTTTCTTCTAGACTTGCTCAAGTTTTGTATAAGTGGATCATGTCCACATATTATGGGGATGGTTGATACTTATCGTATCAAGTAACTGGTTTGCGCCTTGTCCCTCACTCCTTGGGAAGTTAGTTTCTAACCAGATCCTTTGCCTATAAGTAAGTTAGATCCTTTGCCTATAAGTTTCTTTGGACTTGGTCAAACACAATAACTTTTTCCATGGTAACTTGGACCTTGATTGATTCTACGACGTAGCTACCTGGGCTTAATTAGCTAAAGGTATGATCACAGTCATGCTAATCTAATTGATTCAGATCCGTTTTAAGCTTAACTTGTCATTGTGAAGACTCAAAATCATTATCTAGTTGATAGGCTGACGTAAGGTGTAGAGGTGTTGTTTTCAACTCAGTTGAACTGGCCTTTGTCTCATTGTTTGGGATGACTTTCCCCTCGGCTCAGCTACACTTGCCTTTGTCTCAACTGAAGTCTTGGATCGAATAAACTACCCCTAAGCTCTGTCGAACAATGACCAAGTGGGTTTAATTTAATGTCGGTATTATCACATATAAATCATGTTGTTTCCTTCTTCTGTTTGGGGTCTTGGGGAAGAGGGTCAATTTCAGTTGAAGGGCATGATTCATTCGTGAAGCTTCTAATGCATTAGGCTGATAAATGATAATGGATATGTCTCATTTCTAGGATTTGGATGGTTTTACGAAGTTTTAAATACTTTGATTGTCGCGCTTAGTAATTCATTGATGGTGTTACAGATCCTAGTCTTCTTTAGTTTGATTTCCACACGTTAACTAACGAGAATCTTATGCTTCAACTTGCATTTGTGTTTGCCCATTTACTGCTAAGTTCCACCTACTAACGGCTTTTTTCCCTGCCCAGGGAGTAAGTGGCACACAATTAACAGCTTCAAACGGCATACTGCTTTGGAAGTGCATAACCCCGAAGGCGGAGAAGATAAGATCAGCAATTTACATGATTCCATTCTTCTTCACATTCTTTCATATCTTCCTACCAGAGATGTTGTGGGCACATGTATACTTTCAACAAGGTGGAAGAATCTTTGGACTTGTGTTGAAAACATTGACTTTGATGACTCATTTCTCTACTCAAGTAGGGTTTTTGGTTATCCGATGAAGGTCACTAGTTTCATGCACTTTGTTCACAGATTTCTTCAACTTCGAGAAGAATCAGACATCAAAAAGTTTCGCCTTTCCTGCCGTGTTTGCTTCAGTGCCTCTCATGTTTGTTCATGGCTTTCAACTGTTATTAGGCATAATGTTCAAGATCTTGATCTCTGTCTTTTTGTAGAAGAACCTTTTATGTTGCCTCAATGTGTTTTCAGTAGCAAGACACTTACTTCTCTAAAACTTGAAATGAATTGTGTTCTTGAACTACCTACTAGTACTTGTTTTCCTTTCCTTAAGACCTTGCACCTATGTCTTGTCACATTTCGGGACGATAGCTCAACCCAGAGGCTGTTATCTAGCTGCCCTATGCTTCGGGAGTTGGCTATATTAGATTGTGAATGGATGAACTTGAAGCAAGTTGCAATTTCAATCTCTTCATTAAAGAGTTTGATAATCGATGATTTGCCTTTCTTTGGCTCCACTGATGATCTAAATGGCTGCAAAATCAAGATTGATGCAGCAAATCTTACTTTCCTCAAGTACAGTGGTTACCTCTCAAATGAGATATGTTTGTATAATCTATCTCCCTCAGTCAATGCATCAATTCACATCCCCATTCTGTATGAGAAGAGAAATCAAATTGCTTTTCGTGCTGTTAAGCTCTTTAGAGGGCTACACAAGATTAGTGCTGCGAGAATATCTAGCAGGGCTATTGAGGTAATTACTAACAAGACGGAAATTAGCTACAGAACATCACAGTCTAGAATGTTGAATGTCTAAATATGCAGTACTGATGTCTTTTCGTTTTTCCTTTTCTGTGATCCCACCTTGTTGCTTGGCAAAGTCTCTCTTCATCGCAGATATTGAGAAAGATCGACTTCCAATATTTTATAACTTGACGCATTTGGAGTTGAGTATGGAACTTGAAAATCATTCCATTGGACCATTGAAGGAACTGCTCCAATGTTTGCCAAAGTTGCAATCGCTTCATTTTTCTGAGGTAGATACCTTTGGCATTGCGAACTTGTTTATAAAAAAATTTCAAGTCACATGAGTTCTTTTCTATTTTTCATACCATTCAGGGACTTGACCCCTGCATGCACCTTTGTGAAGGTGACTGGAACTTGAGATCTGTACCACCCTGTTTCTTGTCTAGTCTCAAGACAGTGAAATACAGCAATTTTCATGGTAATGATACAGAGATTTCTTTTTTAAGAAATTTGCTGGAAATTGCATTAGTTTTGGAGAAGCTAAACATAGTTTGTTCAAAGAGACCTTTTGGGGATCTAAAGAAGCAAAAGGAAGTTGAAGATCAACTGCGGAGTCAGCACGGAGGATCAGTGTCTTGTGCTATCAAGTTTATGTAAAACCTAAAAGAGCTTTTACATGTGAGTTCCTTTTCCATCAAGAAGCTTTTAGTTTTCCTTGTCATTTTTCTTTCTATGCAGAACTGTGGCATCTGCTTTTTTCTTCTGCTTTGGTTCATAATTCAATTTACTAACTAAATATCTGAATCAGACTGCCCAGTACAGTAATGAGTTTAAAAACTTAGATTCTGCCCTTTGAGATATGAACTTGAGTTTTACTAAGAAAGCATGATGAATGCTTAATTTTTCGTCATTTCCAGAAGGTCAGTGTTCCGTGGATTATACATGAGTTACTTTCAAGTTGCTAGGAGCTAGTTATAAGTTGGGAATACAAAAACAGGAAGGGTTATGAATGTTTCAGAATAACATAGAAGTAAATCTATCCAGGAATGGATTTTTGCTTAGTACCTAGTGCTTGAAAATCACATATTGCACATATGCTGTCCTATTAATCTACATTTCAAAGTTCATTTATTTTACTTATTTTAGTCACTATCCAGGTCAAAATAAGATCTCTCATTTATTTCTATTTTTGTGTATCTATGGTCCACCAAATGAAAATATGTCTCTTATATGGTATTAAAAGATTTGCATGTGCCTGCACCAAAAGCTCACCGTATTAATAAAAGCTAAGGTTTGACTGGACAATTATATTCAGACCCGATTGTTCCATCTTTCAGCAGCTTAACTGAACTTCTGCACATGAGTGATGAAACTATATATCAAATTAGAGAACCATTATAAATAGATAAATGGGAGTAGGTAATCTCTTATTGAATATCCTGTTTGTTTAGTTAGGAGTTAGGATTCACATTCACAGAGTTTCTTATTTTAAAAAGGAGTGTTGCTAAGAAATTCTTGAACTAAAACCGCTTTGAACTTTTACGACTGGAAATATCAAAGAATTTCTTCTTTCCTCAAGGAGTTGAGGCAAGAGTAATTGCAATATGCATCGTTAATTATTATCATTAGCGTTACATATTAATCAAAAAAAATCTCATTCTTTTATAATGACGATAATATTTTGTGTATCTGTGAAGTTACATGTTTCAAAAAATATATATTTTGTGTCTGTGGTCACCAGATGAAAATATGTCTCTTTATATGGTAGAAAAAGATTTGCATGTGGTTGCACCAAAAGCTCACCATGTTAATAGAGTTAAGGTTTGACTGGAAAATTATATCCAGACCCGTTTGTTCCATCTTTCAGCAACTTAACTGATATTCTGCGCATGAGACTGTGTGAAATTAGATTACCATTATAAATTGATAAATGGGGATCGCTTTATGAAATCTGGTTTCTCTAGTTAGGATGTACATTCACCGAATTTCTTATTCTAAATAGCACAGTGCAGCGAGGAAATTGTTGAACTAGAACCTCTTTGGACCTTTACGAGTGGAAACATCACAAGGAGTTTAAAGCACGAGTAACTGCAATATGCAAATCTGCTTTTGGAGCCTGTCGAAATTTGTTTTTTCCAGTCTTTCTGCTAGCTAAGAAGCCGTCAATTTAACTATACATATATATCATTATACTTGGACTTTGAAGAATTTCATGTTGCACTTACACTTCTTGATGCAGCAAGTAACTTCACCTATATCGATATCAAACTCATGTCTTGCACTGCAAGATTAGTGTGATTTCCCTTTTCATCTTTCATGTGTCAAAAGTATTCTGTTCGCTTAAAAATGAAATCAGTTGACAATTTTTTATCTCTAATAGCTTCTACTTTTAGACACTAGGTAGTGCTGCAGTATTGCATTTTACTAGCCATTGACTGTTAAAAAGCATTTAAGATGGTGTGTAAACCTAATACTGACATTTTTATGCTTATTACCTTCTTATTGTATGTGTATGTAATGCAGTCTCCAACAAGCAGATATTTTGCAAGCATTAGCTGTGGATCCGGCGCTACAATTTTTGGTTCCGTTTACAAGTGCAACACCATGCTTTAGTACACTTCTTGGATCATTAATTTTTGGTAATGAATTCTGCAGATTCATGTAAATCAGTTGGAACATCTTTTTGCATTTAGGTCACAAGTCTTTCTGAAGTTGTGGAATCTGATTAGTGGAACAGGTAAACAGTTAACTTAGCAATGGACCCTTTACCCCTTTTTTGTCATTTATTTTGTGGGGGATAGGCATAGATGCTTGGTAGATGATTTTGTGATTGTTTTTAATTCAAAAGGAATCAAGCATTGTAAATCTACTATATGTGATATAGCTGACTCAGTCATATGAAACAACAAGGATAGGGAAAATATTTTATAACAAGTTTGGGTTTTTTGGGGAAAGAAAGTTACACATGCATTGATTAAGTTCCAATGTCTGTTATTTTGTGTGTTTTACATGTCAAAGTTTTATGCATTATGTCTTGTTTTACAATTGGAGAAATCGAGTTTTATCTTCTTCTTTTTCATACTCTGCTGATAAGTCCTTTATGTAGGCAGTCAGAAAAATTAGAAGTAGAACTATCAGAGGGTTTAAACTCTCTTGAAAGCCATCTTTCGACTTTAGTTTCATAAGTGGAGTTTGAAGAACGTAGAATGTATGCAAATTTTATGCTTATTTTTATAGCGTAAAGAGACTGTTTTCGATAGATTTTCTTCGTATCAAGAGAGGAAAAGCATAAAGAAATGGAAAAAGAATAATTGCTCCAAAAAGAATTTCTTTTCCATTTTGACTTGTAAATGTTGTGGAGGGTTGTTATTATACCCTTTGGATAAAAATGTCTTTTTATTCCAATAAAAAGCCACTTATAAGACTTGGTTGTGTCCCCATAGAGAAAAAACAGACAAGGGGCAGAGAACAACTGCAAAAAATTCTCAGATATACTCATTTATTAAATGACACAGCATTTAAAATAATCTAACAAGAATATGCCAATTCAGAGAACTTTTTTAAAAATAATAGTAATACTGTAGGTCAAACTTTAGCACTTGATTATGTAATAAATTTATGTTTCTTTATGTCCTTGTCAAACAGCAATAACAATGCACTGAATCCAGTACTGCTTTTTGATTATTATGCTCATTATAAAAAGAATAAGACTATTTTAATTGATACATTAGACTAATAATTATAATAATAATAATAATGTGTAATGATGCAATCTCTTAACTAAATTTACTCAACTAAACACTTGGTGTTCCCCTTACTCTTCAAGAATTGAGACTTGTGGGTAAGTTTTGACAGTGAGCGGTCATCTTTGTCAAAGGACCACTTAGAGCAGTCCTAAATATAAATTCAAAAAGGTTATTTATTTGGACATCGTTATTTAATTTATGTGTCTGAAATTATATATGATTGAAGTTCAGATGTTTAGTCTCGACGACTTCATAATACTAAGTGTACTCCTTTTTTAAAGTGGTGAAGTCCGTAATGATATTTACTTGTTTGTGATAAAAGGTTCGCGAGAGGAATTGCCTCTGATCAATGGATTGCTAACTTAAAAAAAATCAATTATTTAATATTTGGGCATTAAACAGTAACTCAAAACTGATACAAACAAGAAAAAATCAATTATTTAATCAAACAAAGAATTGTAATATTTCTTTTCAATAATCAAATAATAATATTTCTATCAAATAATTATAGACAAAAAGAATACTTTTAACGGTCTTAAAATAGCTAATGTCTCATCATCTAATTAGCGACGCACAATAGATACATACATTTCAAAGTGAAAGACAATTTCCCAAGTCCTTACAAATAATTAATGAGTTGTTTGATGGAATATTATCTTATCACAATCATACATTAAAATAATCAATACCCAAATACCTTACAAATAATTGTTGGGGATATTTAAGGTATTAACTTTTCCGTACATATTAAACATTGTTAAAAAATTAATTACTAGAAGATTTTATATTTATTTATATCATGTTAGAAGTCAATAGCATGTTAGGTGCTCAATTATTTATTACAAAAATATGCTATCTTTTCTCTTTTGGTATAATATAATTTATGACGCAAAATAAAAAAATAAATGTTACTTAAACTTTATAGTTGGGAGAATTTATCTATTTTTATGAGTTACACCATAGTTGAATAGCAAAAGTATAAATGACATCAAGCAGCTATACTTGTAGAACTCATATTTAAAACATATTTTAAAATTTAATCGAGCTTCAAACTGAATCTGTTGCATTTTCTTGGCTTTATCACAATTCAATTTCAGTTTAGACAGTAAAAAATTAAAAACTTTAAATCTGTGTATCTGAAGTAAATTTTGAAATGATTAAATTTTAAATTTTTAATAAAGGTTTTAAAATTAACTAGTGCGACTTCACTTTGAATATATAACAATATACTCATGTTTCTGTTAGTTTAGTTAGGTTTTTAAATTATTTAATCTGATTAATTTAAATTTGTGTCGGATAAATCACTTATAGCTTGTTTAGACAAGCTTTTGAAAGACCAAAAATATTTATTTAGAAAAAACAAAATATTTGATCAAAGTTTTGATGAGAAAAGAAATATTTCTTCGTACTTCTTTTTTCAAAATAAATCGAATTTAGAAGTTTGATCAACCATAAAAAAAAAATCTCTGATTAAAATCAAAGGGTCACAATCTACCTACCAATGTAGTCACTCATATTAAGTTAGAATTTGGTAAGGTCAATACTCAACACCTATTAAATGAAAAATTTGCCAACCACCATTTCCCCATTTCTATTCCCATTTATTTCACACTCAAATCTCATATAATAAGATTTAGAAAAAGTAAAACATATGCAAATTTTATTCCTATTTTATAGAAATTAAGAGATTATTTTTGATAATTTCTCAGCTCAATTTTACAATCAAATTATACAAATAAAGATATTATTTCATCCTTCATAATTTATATATATATTTAATATATGTAAAAACAAGTCATATTTTTAAAAAATTAAAATTGATTATAATTTATAATCACACAAATAATTAACATTAGAGCTCAGATTTTAAAAATCTTCATTTATTTCTTAAAATTGTGTTTATAGTCCAACACTCCCACATAAAATTGAGACCGAAGGAGTAGATGACTTTCCGTATTTGTTAAAGTGCACTTAAAGATGTTGTCTCGTGAGAGGTAAGAGATATTCCATAAAACTAATAACAATGTACAAATTGAACCGAACACTATGATTATAAAAAAAAAAACTAAGATATTTTATGATAGTGTAATATATTTGAAAAGAGCAAGGTTATAATAAAAGAAAAAAAAAGAAGCATGATAGTGTAATTGAAATATCATATAGGGCAGGCGTTATAATAGAGGAACCAAAAAAAAAAAGACCCCACCTTCCATCAAACTCTTAATACTTTTTGCCAGCCACCCTAGTTTTCTACTATTCCAACATACACTTTCTTCCATAAATCCTTGTTTTTATACTTCATTATTTTTTTTGTGGATCATCACGTCACATAGTCGATCTTGTTTTATACTGAGATTTGAATACACTTTCTGTGTTTATCAGACAATTAGATCTCCTTCTCACTCTCACGGAGTGCACATGGTTTTTCAGGCTCTTTCTACGTAGACAGAGCCGTGAAGAGAGCCCTTTTTTCTGTAAAATCTTGATCTGGGGTTTTGGGGTTTTTGCTGGTATTATATTATTTTCTGATCTTTATTATAAAAAAGTTTTAATTTTTAGTCAAAACCCATCTGAATTTTCGCTTGCCAGCTCAAAGGATTTTGCACCATGATCTCTACAGTGAAGCAATCGGCTTTTACAATCAATGGGTGTGATTTTATTCGGTCAAAGTCTCAATCTTTGGCTTCTTCACGCTTTATCTCTGTACTTCCGCCATTACCGGCGATGAAGTCTCGCCGGAGCTCCGGTGTATCTATTTCTAAGCCTGTTTTTGTTTCTTCTGTTGAGAGTTTTGGGGGTTTGAAGAGATCTAATGAGAAAACTGATAGCGGTTTGGTTAAGTGTAAGGCTTATGAAGCGGATCGGGCTGAACCGATTGAAGGACCTGAATCGAAAACGGAGGTGGCAAGGAAGATGAAGATCGGTGTTTATTTTGCTACTTGGTGGTTTTTGAATGTGATTTTTAATATTTATAATAAGAAAGTGTTGAATGCTTTTCCATTCCCTTGGTTAACATCAACTTTGTCACTTGCTGCTGGTTCACTTATTATGTTGATTTCTTGGGCTCTTAGAATTGCAGAAGCTCCTAAAACTGATCTTGAATTCTGGAAAACTCTATTCCCGGTAAGGAAAATTGTGTTTTTTTGGATACCCAATTGTGTAAAGACAACAGCTTTTTGCTTATTTTCTTGTTTTGATGATGTTTGTGGACATAATTTTGATGTTTTATGCCTTGGTGTTAGGTTGGTTGTGGTTCTTGTGATCTGTTTTGTAGTGTTTGGTTCTCTAGGGATCTAGTCTATGGTTGTTGTGATAGTGAAATTTTTACCTGCTATAGATCTTGGGTTTAGTTTTTTAGGGGTTCTGAGATATATTTACTAACATAGTACCTAAATTTGATTTTGATTTTGATTTTGTTTGGATTTAATGTTGAGAGAAATGTTTTCTGGGTTTGGTGACAGAGAACACAAAACAACAAAAGGTGTTGGTTTTGAAGTACACAACAATTGTTTTATGAAAATGAAGTTTTGTTTTTTTGTGGATGAAAACCACAAGAGACCTTCAATCCTAAGTGATTTAGCTTCTCCTTCGTTTCGGTGGACAT
This sequence comes from Solanum chiquidenum, assembly GCA_029582725.1. Lineage (NCBI taxonomy): Eukaryota > Viridiplantae > Streptophyta > Magnoliopsida > Solanales > Solanaceae > Solanum > Solanum chiquidenum. Next base: position 4,369 of record JAJOOS010005363.1, on the reverse strand, counting down.
GCACACAGACTGGCTTTGATACCGTCATTATCTGAAAAAAGTTTTGTATTTTTGTGGATGAAAACCATAAGAGACCTTCAATGTTAAGTGATTTAGTTTCTCCTTCGTTTCGGTGGTCAGAGCTATTTGATACATGTACTAGTGTGAGATTGCACATAGACTAGCTGGGATAATATCATTATCTGAAAAAAGTTTGTATTTTTGTGGATGGAAACAATAAGAGACCTTTAATGTTTAGTGATTTCGTTTTCTTCGTTTCGGTGGTCAAAGTTATTTGATACATGTACTAGTGTGAGATGGCACGTAGACGTGCACACAGTCTAGCTTGGAACTATCATTATCTGAAAAAGTGTTGTTTTTTAGTGCTGAACAGAGTCTTAATCACTCTTTGTTTTCTTCCTGTTTTGTATTCTAGGTTGCCGTTGCACATACAATTGGGCATGTGGCAGCTACAGTGAGCATGTCAAAGGTGGCAGTTTCATTCACTCACATCATCAAGAGTGGTGAACCTGCTTTTAGTGTTTTGGTTTCAAGGTTCCTCTTGGGAGAGTCATTCCCTACCGCCGTTTACTTATCTCTTATCCCCATCATCGGTGGTTGTGGTCTTTCTGCTCTTACAGAGTTGAACTTCAACTGGATTGGTAATTAGTTAACTTTTACTAGTTGTTAAGACTTAAGTTCCCCCATCATTTGTGTTGATTCTCTTGCCTGCCGCATGGTAAAACATTTTTCAATGTCAATATACTTGTATACACAGAATTCTATGGAAATTTGATGGCAAATCTTTGGTAGCATAAGAGAATAATACTCCTAGCTGTAATATTAGACTGTATTTGGTATTTATGTTCTTTTTTCAAAATTTCCATGAAAAGAAAACATTTTTTGGTAACCAAATATCACAATTTGACTTATTCATGGAAAACATTTTCCAGGAAATGACTCTTTCTGAGGGTAATTCGGACTTCTCAGTTTGGTAATTCTTCAATTAATGGAAGGATTGTTATGTGATGCATTCAATCACTTTATATTTCTAAGCGACCTTCCTTATGGGTGAAATTGTATTTGAGTTTTAACTAGGCTGACCTGTTTTTTGTTTAATCAGGTGGCAGTGGCCTTGACATTTAGTGATGTCTTTGACAATTAAGTTGGTTTCGAGTGTTGAACACAACTTTGCTTATGAATTTGTTTGCTGATGATTTTATCTGTTTCTGTTGGTTTGTCCATGTTAGGTTTCTCGGGGGCTATGATCTCGAATGTGGCATTTGTCTTCAGAAATATATTCTCCAAGAAGGGTATGAAGGGGAAGTCTGTTAGTGGGATGAACTACTATGCTTGCTTGTCTATACTGTCTTTGTTGATTCTCACACCATTTGCCATTGCTGTTGAGGGACCACAAATGTGGGCTCTAGGATTTGAAAAGGCTGTCTCTCAAATTGGTCCCCAGATCGTCTGGTAATCACATGACTGCCATCCTATCTGTTTTTACATTTTGTGTCATCAGCACTTTGACATAAATGGCTCCGGTTAAATAATACTTCCTTCCTTACACTTTATGTGGCAAGGTTTCAGAGTACGAGGGTTAAAGTATTCAATTATTTAAGCTTTTGGAAATAAAATTTTACATATTTGGAAACTATATAAAAATTACTATTATATGTCATAATAGGTGATAAATCAAAATATTTAAGAAAGGTGTGGTCATGGAAGAACCTATTTCATTCCACAAATACTAATGTTGTCACTTAAATTGTAACAATGAGTGTACTACATTTGACTACAGTAGTTTTAATCATCTTAGAGAGTTATATGTCAATTGAAAATGTAGAGAACTTTTAGTGCTAGAGAAAACTAGGTTTATCAATATTATGGAACATGCTTAAATAGAGCAACAAGGTCTTTCTCGAGATTGAGACATTCGTCATCGTTATTGATTCCCGTAAGTTGTTGTGTGTAAGAGCAGTATATATTTCACTTCATCTGAATTTTACTACTCATAGAATCAGAATCACTTAACTGTAGCTTAGCTTTCCCTCTGCTCAATCTATGTGAGTGAGTGAATTGGTATTAAGAATGTGAGGAGGAAGGATTTTGTGAAATCAGTTGCATCACATACTTAATTTAGCTTTGGTGTTGACTGATGTTTAATGTGGTGAGTGTTTATTGATAACAGGTGGATGGCGGCCCAGAGTGTATTTTATCACCTCTACAATCAAGTTTCATACATGTCTTTGGACGAGATCTCTCCTTTGACATTTAGTATTGGAAACACCATGAAACGTATATCAGTAATTGTCTCTTCCATCATTATCTTCCGCACACCCGTCCAGCCAGTCAACGCTCTTGGAGCTGCCATTGCAATTCTTGGAACTTTCTTGTACTCACAGGTGATAATTTCATTTTTTGCCTTTCTGTATCAGATGTGATTGATTGTTCTTTCCTTGATATAAATTTCTAAAGTCTATAGCTTTTTCCACTTGAACGGCAAGCAAACTAGTTTTCTCCGTAACTATTGTCATTATAAACACGAGAATGATAGATAGCTACTTTCCCTTCCTTTGCACAACTATCTTCACTCGGATCTTTTAGTTCCTCTCTATGTGTGTGTGCGCGTCTTTTCTTCCCTTTTTTTCTTTTTGGGTTAGATCATAATTGTACTATTTGTTATTCGAAACTTAGAGACCATCTTTTTCTCACGGAAGGCAAATCATTTAGTGCTAAAAAGAGTAGAGTGGTAATTTAAGAGATTTAAGTTACCATATAAAAAAATACTTCAATGCCAAGCGTGATGGAAAACTATCATCAAAATATTGGAATGAAATGCGTTCATACGGAGGTGATAATTCATATAACCGACTCCAACTAGCTTGGGAGTTGGGATTGGGGTGTTTTTCTGTTCACTGTTGGTGTACAATAAACCAAGGTTCTGCATTTTCTTGTATCACCAATCCTTCAAAACGATCCCTCTTTGATAATGCTGCTCTTTTCCTGTATTTTTTGTGCTAGTTCCAAGGTTTCATTTTTTCATCATTTTCATTGTTTGTCCTCTCTAACTAAAACTCTTTAAATGTGTTATGCAGGCAAAACAATGAAGAGTGGAATTTACATACCGCGTTTGGGATAAAAGACGTTGAAGAGAACCTTGAGGTGTTGCGATAACGTCTCTCAGGATCCTCAGTCTACCCTTTCTTTGGGTTGAGCATGGAACTTATGAGTATGTAGATAGCAATAATGGGTTAAAATTAACTCAAATCCTATAGAGTTACTAAGGCTGGTTTCCCTGTTTTGTTATTATTATTCGTAGAGACATCAACAAGTGTACTAATAAACTGAATACTTGGTTGAGAGTGGTATAAATTAGTTTATTTAAAGCATAAACCTTCCAGCATTTGGCTCAAATAAACAGCATGATTGCCTTAACTAGCACTCCATGTTTGACATTGATCGATCAGAGGGCCGATGAAGGTGAAATTTGGCTCATGAACATATTGAAGAATCTGAACAAAACGAAACAAAACACATACTTCCTGGTGGAAACACCGCTAGTATAAAGTTAGAAACCAAGTGACGAGAAGTACATATGGACCTTTTAACAATCAAGAGAATTGGGTTCTGGGTTCATGAATCAACAGCTCTATCAACAAAATTTTCGATGACAATCTTTATTTAACTTACAAAATTTGTTCTGCCATAAAACAGAGAATACTCTCAAGTTACCTTAAAGTACAAAGAACCCTTTTTGACAGGTATTACCAACTTCTCCATCAAACCTTCAAATATTTAATAGCAGTCTGAACATCTTTATCTCCTCTGCCACTGCAGTTAAGCACAACCTTAGTTTCATTTGCTAGAGTTGGACACAGCTTCTCCAAGTAGGCAAGAGCATGAGATGTTTCCAGAGCGGGGATGATACCCTCTAAGCGAGATAACCTTTTGAAAGCTGCAAACATGAGGCATTAAGTAAAACACGAACGGGTTTGTAAGATACATCATGAAGATGCAGCAAAAGTGAAAGCCCGTTACAAACTAGAAAATTATATGTTTTAAGTTTAGAACAAAGAATAAATGAAATCATTTATCACCTTCCAAAGCCTCCTCATCTGTGATGCTATAATATTCTGCTCTCCCGAGATCTTTCAAAAAGCTGTGTTCTGGCCCAACTCCAGGGTAATCCAGTCTAATAAATTCGTTAGGGGAATAAAACCAGTTAAGAGATACAATTATTTGATTTGACCAAACACACTTTATTTCAGTAGCGTCAAGTGTACGCACATGATTTTGTAATAGCAAGCAAAATGAGCACATTAGTAACAAGCAAGGTTCAAGTTATTACCCGGCACTGATAGAATGAGGCTCAACTATCTGCCCATCT
>JAJOOS010005362.1:0-14480 GCA_029582725.1 Solanum chiquidenum | reverse complement strand
GATGGTCTGTCAACCAGCTCCCATGTGTTGTTCTTTTCTATCATTTTGAGCTCCTCTTGCATTGCATATCTCCATTTTTCATCTTTAGCAGCCTCCATAAATCCTCCTGGTTCTAAAATTGCAACATTACACCTTTGATATATATCAGAAAGTGTTCTTGTGCCTCTAACAGGTACATCATCAACATCTTCATCTAGAAATTCTAGATTTTTTCACTTTTCATCATCTTGCCATCTCCAGGTGTCATTTTCCACGAACTTGACATCCCTGCTAACAATGATTTTGTCATTTTGAGGTTGATAGATCCTATAAGCTTTTGAGAGACTGTTGTATCCTACGAAAATTCTAGGTTCAGCCTTTTTATCCAACTTATCTCTTTTCACCTGAGGTACATAAGAAAAACAAAGACAACCAAATATTTTCAGATTTGTTAGCAAAGGTTTGTAACCAAACCAAGCCTCAAATGGTGTCTTCTTTTGCAAGGCCTTAGTTGGCTATCTGTTTAGCAGAAATACTGCAGTATTTGCAGCTTCAACCCAAAATTTCTTTGGCAGTCCTTTCTCATGGACCAAACACTTAGTCATCTCCATTAGCGTCCTATTTTTTCTTTCCACTACTCCTTTTTGTTGGGGAGTATAGTATGCTGTTAGTTGAAGCTCAATTCCTGCTTCATTACAATACTTGTTGAATTTTTCTGAAGTATACTCGGTTCCATTATCGTTCTTATCACCTGAATTCTGTAACCACTCTGATTTTCCACAAAAGCCTTGTATTTCCAGAATACACCAGCGACCTCAGATTTATAATTCAAAAAATAAATCCAACAATATCTGGTACAATCATCAATAAAGGCAATATAGTACTTACTACCCTTTAATGATGGTGTTCTGAGGTCCGCCTACATCCGTGTGAATACGTTGCAGCTTCTGCTTTGCGCTCCATGTTGAATTCTGAAAAAGCAACCTTGTTTGCTTCTCATACTGACAAGCTTCACAAGCAGGCAAGTTCTTCTCAAGGCTTGGAAGACCTTCTGTCAGTTGATTTTCTTTCATGAAGAGTATTGCATCATGATGAAAATGTATGAGTCTTTTGTGCCATAGTTCTGAGTTATTTTCCAACTGGATAACTGCTGCTTGCTCCTCGTCCAACAGGTTCAAGGCAAAACTTTTTCCTCTCATCTTGACCTTGAACATCTCTTTATTATCAGCCTCCTTGATGACACATGCTTTTTCTTTAAACAACACTTTCAAACCATTTTCAAGTAACTGTCCAACACTTGAGAGGTTTTGATTAAGATCAAGAACAAAAAGAACATCAACTATAAGTTTCAAACCTATAAGGCTTTCAATTACAACAGTTCCTCTGCCTCTCGCATTGAGATATTCTCCATTTCCAATTTTCACTTTGGAAATAAAAGATCTATTTAGATCTTTAAAGAGTTCTTGGTCGCTGGTCATATGATTTGTGCATCCACTATCAATTAACCAACTTTCAGAAGCGCTTTTGCTAGCAAAACAAGTTGCTACAAACAATTGCTCTTCTTGATATTGATTTACAACAACCTTAGCTTCTTCTTGTTGTGGTTGTGACTTGCATACCCTCTCCACATGGCCTAATTGACCACATTTGTTGCACTTGACATCTGGTCTCCACCAACACTTCTGTTGAGAGTGATTTTTTCTTTTTGCAATGAGGGCAGGGAGGCTGAATTCCTCCCTGATTGTTGTAATTATTGCTTGACCTCTGCTTCTTGTTCTTTTTCCTTCCTTTGTTTGACTCGTTGTTCTGCGAATTAGCTTGAAAAGCACCTTCAACAGAACCTTCTTTCCTCATTAATATCCTTTGCTCCAATGCCTGCAAAGCTTTAACAAGTTCTGCCAATGTGACACTTGACAGATCTTTAGAATTCTCTAAAGAAGAAATTGTGGCTTCATATTTCTCAGGAAGTGTAACAAGAATCTTTTGAACAATTCTTTCATCAGCGAAATCCTTACCAAACAAGCTCACCTTGTTGGCCAAGTCGAGTAGTTGGTCTGCATAGTCTTTTATAGTTTCTGATTCTTTCATTCTCTTCATTTCAAATTCTCAAATCAGATTCATCACTTGCATATTCTGCACTCTTTCATTTCCTTGGTATTCATTTTTGAGATACTCCCAAATTTCTGCAGTGGACTTCATTTGCATAATTCTGGTAAGAATTGAAGGGGATACTGAGAGAAAAGGCAAGCCTTAGCTTTGGCTTTCCTTGTCTTATTCTCCTTGTGATGTTTCATCTGATTCATTGTTGGATTATTATCGAGGGGAGTTACTTCATAATCCTCTTCTACTGCTTCCCAGAGATCCAACGCTTCAAGATGAACTGTCATTCTAATTGCCCAAGCTTCATAATTCTCACCATTGAAGAGTGGTGGAGTTAAGAAGCTTGTTTCACTATTCATTTTCTATAAACTATTAAAGATAGTAGTTCAAAGAAAGGTTTATATGGTTCACTCTCTTCTCACAGGTCCCTCTAGATGGCAATGCTCTGATACCAATCTGTAGGAGAATAACAGATATTGACCAAGAAAGAAAAGAAAATATAACAAGGTTAAGTTACATTTTTGTATTGAAATAATGACTGCAATATAAATACATGAATTCATAAGTTAAAAAGCTAAAGAAAAGGAGTAAAATAAGCTAACATTATCTCCAATAACTGAAGCCTAAAATATAGCAACTGACTAATCAGATTCTGCCAAATACTACAGCCTTATTTATCTGAACTTAATCCTACTTTTAAGTTGTATATTGATACAACAGAAAGTGGAACTAATCTCCAGGTTTTGTCTTTTGAGGCACCACTTTCAATACCTTCTTATGCAACTTTTCCTATTTCATTCCTATATAACACACAAATGACTCGACATGTTCCTAATGGATAATAAGCAAAATCTAACTCTGGAAAATTAATAGTCCCCATGTCAAAGTGTTCTCCTAAAAAAAGGCATGGAGTGTCATTTAGTATTTTTCAAGTGTTACATATAGATCTACATGTTACCTTTTGTTTTTTCGGTAATAGGATAGGAAAATCATTTTAATATGAAGAGTAATGTGGTCTACATAGAGCTTTTAATGTTGCATGGCATATTTTCAATACTTCTAAGAAAATGGATGTTAATTTGAGGAGGAAACATGAATATTCAGTTTGAATTGAAGGCAGTATTGAGCTTTGTGTCTCTTCAAGGAAACTTTATATAGAGAGTCAACAACAATAATTTATAGGGTGTTAGGTACGTTTCACTCTTGAGCTCAACAAATACATGTTAATTATGCATTAAAATCATATACTTCCAGAGAGGCAGTGTCTGTTTTGGAAAAAAATACAACTGCTTCCTAAAAAATTTCATGGTTTACTCTAGTTATGGCTATTGTATTGAAATACCTGATGCTTATTACGTTAGTTGTGAACTCTCCCGAAAATTATCTATTTGTATCTTTGTATTTGCACATAGTTCTGAGAGGTAGTTATGGAGGTCCTCTCTGTGCCACAAAACACAAAAGTAAGAAATTTCGAAGCTAATGCTAAACCTATTATAGTAAATTGTGCCTTTCTTTTGTTGAATTATATGAGCTTTCAGTTCATCAAGTTTATTTGCTTGTTACATGTAAAGGTTCATTACAAATTGGAACTGCGACAATTCATGAACATGCTTAATGGATTGGTACCTGGGTTGTTGTATGCCTCAAGGGCTCTTGAGGAAGTACACGTACCACGAGGACAACTTCCTCCAGGAATTAATGATTCCGTGGTCATTGTGGGGGGATATAATGGCTCTTTATGGATGCCATCCTTGGATTCCTACTTTCCTTCGCACGATCGTGTGGAAACACTTGGCCAAATGACCTTTCCAAGATCGCATGCGGCGACAGTGAAATTAAATGGTGAACTTTTTGTACTTGGTGGGGTGCATAATAATGTGTATTTCAATACAGGTATAAGAATTGAGGTTGTTCCTTCTCCTATTTTTGTATGTTTCCAAAAGAAATGTGTTGACATTACTTGCTCATTTCTAGTTGAATCGTACAATCCGTTGAGAAATCAATGGAGTCAACAATCTTCATTGAATGAGAAGAAGGGGTGCTTAGCTGGAGTTTCTTTGAATGACAAAATTTTTGCTTTTGGTGGTGGAAATGGTGTTCAATGTTTTTCAGAGGTAGAAATGTTTGACTTGAACCTTGGACATTGGATCTCTGCTCAGTCAATGATGCAAAAGGTATCATCCAGTTAATTACAATTTATGGTGTTGTACATGACTTATTTGAGTTGGTATCACCAAGCATGTTGCTCTGTTAATGAGAAAAGTGTGCGTCTTTTTCTTAGATAAGCTGGAAGCAATATATTCTGAAGTTTGCTCAATTCAACTGATATGTTTTTTTTTTTTTTGGATATATTGCAGCGGTTTGCTCCAGCAGCAACAGATATTAATGGTGCTATATATGTTGCTGGTGGTTATGATGGGAAGGCTTATACGAAGTAAGAATTAGTGTTGTTGCTAACTTGTCTTCCTTAAGGCTCAACTTCCTGTGATTTTCCAGTAATTCATTTTATTTAGCCGTTTGTTGCATGCTTCAAATAATATCCACTTTCGTATGTGCCATATCTTTTATGAAACATCTGTGCCCTTTTTTTTCAGGATAAGTCTTTGTATATGTTTTATATATCCAGCTTTTAGAAACTGTTTTATGACAAACCTGCTATCTTATGTAGGAAGGTGTAATTGTGTAGGTCATATCCCATTTAGTTTTTCCTAGCTGGTCAAGTAAGGTGGATCTTTTGTTTCACTTTTTTCATGTACTTCTCCCAATCATTTCTAGACTCATGGTTCATGGTCACCTCTTTGGCCTGCCAGGCGGTGGGGACATTGTGCTGCAGGTAGCTGTCAAACCCGCATTGGGATACTATATATATAACTATTAGTACGTAATATATTTATAGATATGTGTGTGTTCTTTTTAGATTGAGTAAGCTGGGTTGTATCAGTAGTAAAAGCCGAAATAAAATCTAGATTATCAATTTTCTATATAATATAAATAACATCATACACTTTAAAGAAACTAGGATTGCGTTTCTCTTAATTCCAAGAGTTCTTTGTGAATACCTAAATAGTGAAGCATTCATTGATGTTGGGGAAGTCATATACTCTGCTTGACACACAATTTTCCCCAAATGGTATAATCAGCTCCTAGTTAGAAGGTAACTATATATGAGGTTTTGCTTTCCATGGTGTAATTTGAACCCATTTAAACAGTTGTCACATCTTTTTGAAATTCCGCCTGGTCTTGCCCGGAACCGCATGGGTCACTCAAACCCAATATGGACCGGTGGACCTGGCGTGAAGCTTATGGAATCTGGGAAGAATCCATGGCCAAAACTCAACTCGAGCTAAGAATACACGAAGCAATACAGATTAAGCAAGAAGTAAATTAAGCTTCATTGATTGTTTCTCAATCTGAGATGTACATTATATGCAACTTGCTTTCAATGCTGTGATCTAATCTAACAGACTCAAATGCTAATTGTTTTTGAACTAACTGTAACAACTTATTGCAACTAACTTTGCCTAGCTATACAATCAAGTGTGTGATCCACACCATAATGTATGATGCACACTAATATATCTTCAGTGCACATCAATGCATATGTTCAACTCTTTTACACCCTCCTTCAAGCTAGGAGCTATGAAGATGTTCTTCATTCCTAGCTTGGACACAAGATATGTATGAGGATCTCTTCCAAGTGCCTTAGTGAAAACATCAGCAGGCTGTTCAGATGAAGGCAAATAGGCTGTGACAGTCAACCCTTCTTGGATCTTTTCCCTCACAAAATGGCAATCAATGTCTATGTGCTTTGTCCTCTCATGGAAGACTGGATTAGCTGCTATCTGAAGTGCAGAAGTGCTGTCTGAATATAATGGTACAAGAAGAGTGATCTTGACTCCAAGTTCTTCAAATAAACCAACAATCCAAACTATTTCAGCTGCTGTAGAAGCCATGGCTCTATATTCTGCTTCTGCCGAGCTTCTAGACACTGTCACCTGTTTCTTAGACTTCCAAGATATAGGTGAACCTCCATATTGTACCAGGTACCCTGTAATTGATCTTCTACTATTAATGCAAGCACCCCAGTCTGCATCACAAAACACTTTCAGCTCATTTCCCCCTATAGATGACATCCGAATACCTAGACCTGGTGCTGACTTCAAATATCTCACTAATCTGAGTGCAGCCTCCATATGTGAATCCTTTGGAGAATGCATAAACTGGCTCAGACATTACACAACAAATGATATATCTGGTCTGGTGGTGATGAGGTACAACAACCTCCCAATTAACCTTTGATAACTAGTAGGATCCTTCAACACTTCATCAGGATGTGTAGGTGGTATGTTGTCATCAAATTCCACTGTAGTAAGCTTTTGATTCAATTCCATTGGAGTTGAAATTGGTTTAGCACCTGCTCACTCCATGTCTGATATGAGTTCTAAGGCATACTTCCTCTGGTGTATTAAAATTCCAGCATCACTCCTAGCAAATTCCAAACCAAGGAAATATCTGAGTTCTCCTAAATCCTTGATCTTAAAAGCATGTTGCAAAACCTCCTTAGTCTGTTGAATCATGGCAGAATCATTCCCTGTCAATAATAGATCATCTACATATATGAGTACTATCATTATCTTGTCTTTCTCCCTTTTTGTAAACAAAGAGTAATCTCTTGTACTTTGATGGAACCCTGATTCAACCAAAGTATGTAAGCTTGATGTTCCACTGTCTTGAAGCTTGTTTTAGCCCATAAAGTGATTTTAATAATCTGCATGCTTGACTATTTCCAGACTCCCAACTGAAACCTTCAAGCAGTGTCATATACACCTCTTCATAAAGTCTCCTTGTAAGAAAGCATTGTAAACATCCATTTGATGGATGTGCCAATGACTAGCAGCTGCAATAGAAATAACAGACCGTACTGTAGCCATTTTGACCACTGGTGAGAAGGTCTCTTGATAATCAAAGCCCTCCTTCTGATTATATCCCTTAGCTACCAATCTTGCCTTGAACCTTTACACCACCATCTGCATTATACTTAACTTTGTAAACCCATCTACAACCAATGCCTTCTTGTTCTTTGGCAAGTCTACTAGTTCCCAAGTCTTATTATCTTCTAAGGCTTTTATTTCATTCTGCATTGCTTCCACCCATCTAGCATCCTGAGCAGCTTCAGCATAAGTAGCAGGCTCAGTTTCAACTGAGAATTTGAAGCAAAACTTTGATATTTCTCAGATAAGCTAGTGTAATCCAGGACTGAAGCTATGGAGTAGACACACCTGCTAGTCCCACTCTTAGTAAGATAGTCCTTATGCCAGATTGGAGGTTTTGAATTCCTAGCAGACCTTAGTGGAGGTGGAGGATCGATCAACATGATCAAAAGGCAATGGTGAGGGAAGATTCTGTTGTGAGGGAGTATTGTCTGAACAAGTAGGTGGTACATTGGTCATGGGAGGTGGTACCACAGTGATCAGATTATCATAGTTGAACAAGTCTAAAATGGGAACTGGATTTTGTGTAGTAGTATGACAGGTTTTGAAGGGAAACACAGACTCTAAGAAAACTACATCTCTATTGACAAAGAAAGTCTTGCTGTCCAAGTTGTACAACTTGTACCCCTTTTGAGTGGATCCATAGCCCACTAAAACATACCTTAGAGCCCTAGGACCAAACTTGTCTTGCTTAGTGAGATCAGTAGCCAAACACCAAACTACCTATGACTCTTAGATGATCAAGGGAAGGAGGCTTGTTGTACAATTTCTCAAAATGTGACACACCATTTAGGACAGTAGAGGGTATTCTATTCAGAATGTAAACAACAACTTGAATACACAAACCCCAAAACCTATCTGGGAAACCAGCCTGAAATTTGATAGCCGCCCTTGCTGTCTCTAAGATGTGCCTATGTTTTCTTTCCACTACACCATTTTGCTGAGGTGTAGATGGACAAGAACTCTTATGTATAACACCATGCAACTTGAAAAGTTCTTTACAATTGGAGTTGAAGAATTCAGATCCATTATCTGATCTTACTTTCTGAATTTTTGTACCAAACTGAGTTTCAACTTCAGTAAAGAAATGCTTTAACAAACTAATAACATCTGATTTGAGTCTCATTAAAAAAGTCCATGTCCACCTCGAATAGTCATCAACAATAGTAAGAAAATATCTCATACCATCAAAAATTTCAACTCTATATGGTCCCCAAACATCTAAGTGAATCAATTGAAAACTACTTGTGGATCTATTAGTACTGTGAGGAAAAGGCAGCCTGGTCTGTCTAGCAAGAGGACAAACCTCACAGTTATGTAAAGTAAACTTACTACCAAACTTATGAAAATTAGGAATCTTCCTAAGTACACTCATAGGACTACATGACACAGTCTCTGATGCCAAACATCGGCTTTTTCATCAGCACCTTGTGTTGCTGTCAAGCATATCTGAGGTACAAAATTCTCATCTGCTGCTTGTGTACTCAGTATGTATAGACCATCTCTTTCATTACCAGTCACCCTCACCTTCCCAGATGAGAGATCCTAAAAAACATAGTAATGAGGAAAGAAAGTGACACAACAATTCAAATCTTTAGTCACTTGTGAAACTGACATAAGGTTGAATTTGAATGCTGGGACACATAAAACTTTTCGAAGAAAATCACCTCCTCCTATATGACAATCTCCAATGTGAGATACCTTTGCAGAGTCACCTGTGGGCAACTGAACATGACCTGCATTTTCTATCAATCCTTCACAGTGTAAATGCTTAGCCTCATTTATCATATGATGAGAAGCACCTGTATCGACTATCCATGGTAAGGAAGTGTCCTTAGATAGGAGAGAATTACCTGCCATGTTGGCAATACCATTTGCATCTCCAATTGTTGTTTGATCTAGCATTTGAAGAAGGTTTTGATGTTGTTCTGGTGTTATCATGGGCATGGGCAACAATCCAGACCCTGCAGCTTGGTGAGAAGAGGCCATGTGATGCTGTTGATTATTGTGATAGGAAGCATGTGGAGTTTGATAAGAAGCAGGTGGAGCTTCATAGAATGAATTCCCAGCAACAACTGCATCTCTCTTGCCTTTGAAATCAGGGGGATATCCAATAAGTCTGAAACAATCAAGCTTCAGGTGACCTGTTTTGTGACAAAAGTCACATTTCAACAACTTGTGACAATCACTTCTCATATGACCCTTCATGTGACAATAATCACATAAAGCATTAGGATTGTAGGGCTTCTTGCTCCTAGAATTAGCAACACCTGGTCTCGAAGTATACATGGCAGTAGGAATCAAGTTTTCATTCAATGACCTGCTTGAATTCGCCACTAGTTTCTGACTTATCATGGCATAAACCTGATTGATGCTAGGAAGTTGATGCATCAATAAAATCTGACTACGAGCCTGACTATAACTATCATTGAGGCCCATAAGAAACTGCAACATCCGCTGGTATTGTAGGTGTTCAAAAAACTCTCTAGATTTAGGACAATTACAGGCAGGTGGTGGCATAATGCTATCATATTCATCCCAGAGATCCTTAAGCCTTGAGTAATATAGAAAGACAGAAGACACACCTTGAACGAGTGTGAAAATCTCTTTATGAAGCTGAAACACACGAGAACTGTTGATTTTATTAAACCTCTCTTTGAGATCTGCCCAAATCAACTCTGTATCTGAACAGAAAAGAACTCCACTGTGTAAATCCTTACTCACATTACACAAAATCCATGAAACAATAATAGCATTGCAACGATCCCACAATTGAGCTAAATTCCCTAAAAATTGATCACGCTTCACTGTTCCATCGACAAAGCCTACTTTGTTCTTTCCAAGCAGAGCTAATTGCATAGCTTTGCTCCAAAAAGTATAGTTATCAGTTCCAGTAAGCATGATACCCACATTGAGTGAACCTGGTGCATCAGACGGATGCAAATACAGAGGATGAAGATGATCAATGGTCGTGGATGCCATTGATGACCCTGAGAGATTTTCTGCTGGAACTTCAGTGGAACCCATGAAATTTGAATAATGCAGAAAAGAGTTTTTCGAACTTACGAATTGAAGCTGGAAATCAATCCAGATCTTCACGCCATAACAGAAATCCTAGATCTATGCTCTGATACCATGTGAAGCTTATGGAATCTGGGAAGAATCCATAGCCAAAACTCAACTCGAGCTAAGAATACACGAAGCAATACAGATTAAGCAAGAAGAAAATTAAGCTTCATTGATTGTTTCTCAATCTGAGATGTACATTATATACAACATGCTTTCAATGCTGCGATCTAATCTAACAGACTCAAATGCTAACTGTTTTTGAACCAACTGTAACAACTTATTGCAACTAACTTTGCCTAGCTATACAATCAAGTGTGTGATCCACACCATAATGTATGATGCACACTAATATATCTTCAGTGCACATCAATGCATTTGTTCAACTCTTTTACACCTGGTACTCCCAACCCGGTCACGGACTGGCCGGGTTCCATAATCAGTGAACCGACCCGGCCAGGCCCGACCCAGTGCCACCTTTGACTTGACAGAAAAGATGTAACTGATAATTCTTCTCTGCTCTCTTGATAATTACTAGAGGTCAGATATGGTTTGCCTTTTGGTTTCAATGGGTGCTTCATACCATGGTTTATTGGGTGTGGATGTATGACCATATGGCGCTTGTACCTAATAAATAATAATGACACTTTTGTCTAGATTCTGTTTGGAGTGCATTTATTTCTGACTGTGATATTTGGTTCTACACTTAGATCTGTTGAAAGATTTGACCCGAGGGAACATACATGGACTACAGTGGGATGCATGAAAACGAGGAAGGGATGCCACTCTTTGGTTGCCTACAATGAGAAGTTGTAAGTCCATTTCTGTTAGTAGCCTCTGTTAGATATGTTAATTTTACCATTGAACTATTTAAACTGTGTTTCATGGTCCTCAAATGATTGTTAATGGGTGGACAGTCACTTTGTCCTTTGCAAGTTTTTCTATAGCAGGTTTAAGGTAATGGATGGTACGAGAAATATTTGGGAGGGTAAAGGTGGTAGGATCGAGCTCAGTGACTATTAACTGATTTTGTATTTTATTGCCCTATTACCAGTAGTTACCGGACCTTAGAAGGTCCTGATTTCATGTTTGTACATTGTGTTTGAAGATGATTATATCCGGACATACAAATTTATTCTTGCAGATATTCCTTGGGTGGTTATGATGGAGAGAAGATGGTTTCATCTGTTGAGATACTTGATCCACGGTTTGGTTCATGGGTGATGGGAGAGCAGATGAACAGTACCAGGGGTTACTCTGGAGCAGTTGTCATAGGAGGAAAAATATTTGTCATTGGAGGGGTAAACGATCAAGAGGAGATTCTAAATTCGGTATATTACTTTAAGCAATTATCACTTCCACCCTGGTTTAGAATATTTATCCAATCTTTGCCTTATAAGGTGCCTGCAATTCATGGCAGGTTGAATGCTATGAAGATGGCCATGGTTGGCAGATGACTAACTCGAGGACTTTAGGGAAGAGATGTTTCTTCTCTGCCCTCGTCTTGTGAGTTTGGGAAGAATATCTCAACGTTTTGGTGTTAATTCATGCAATGTATTGTCCTATAGTATGACACAGGATAATGACTTCACTGCACATATTGCTGATCCAGATCTGTAAATGATTAGTTAGTATATATAACTAGTGTCTAGTGATATATACACTGGTACACAAGTAGGGCTAAGCTCATGTGTGACTGTCTTAAACTCCATGCTTTTGCCGCTTCACGGAAATTCCGTTATACAATATTTGCTATGTTAAGATGCTGTCGATCGGTTCTAGTGGAACATATTATGATCTTTTCATAGATGTCCTTGTGGTGGGACACTATTAATCTTTTGTTACTTCTCAGTTAAATATATTTATTTGCATATGTAAAAATGGCATTCTCCACATCTATTTTTGTAGTGTTAAGATGAAAGTAAAAATAGTGTTCCTAATGATGAACCCAAGGCCTTGTTAGGGTTCAGAATGATTCTGGGAATGACCCTGTTACATACCCGACACATATCTACTAGTAATAGATTTAATTAGAGTTGTTAATATGGGCTAGCTCACCCCATTGGGGCCAACCCATATAGGCTTTGAAATTTGACGGGTCAGGTTGGGCTAACTCATTTTTTGTGTGTGCTAGAAAAAGGTCAGCCCAGCCTACAAGTATGTGGGCTATGACCTTTGTCGGGTCAACCCTCTTTTCTTAAAAATATATTTTTATAATTTTTTAAATTAAATTATAATTAAAAATATTATCATAAATATCGACAAGATAATATTACATGGTGTTAGTGTTACTATTTGTTAATCAAATACACAAATAAAATTATCTTTATAATATTTATTAAGTTTGATATCAAGTAAAAGCATAAATAACTAAATAGAAATATTAACCTAATTGTTTTTCAATGATCATATAATAACATAAAAATTATGACAATATTTCATAGGCTATGGCCTATGTAGTGATTCCCTAGAAATTTTAGAGAATTTTTATTTTATGTAGTAGATATTTTATAAACATATTTTGTATTCAAATTGTAATATTTCTAATATTAAACAGATTTTGAGTTTAAACTCTTGTAATTTTTAATACCCTATTTTATTTTTATTTTTTAATTAAATATTATTTGGGCCATGAGCAGACTCTATCTATATTTCTCAAGCTCCACAAATCGGTAGACTTTTTTAGGCCGGGCTTAAAAGCCCTTTTCTTAAATGGGCTCCAAAAATCATAGTCCAACCTTATTAAATCACAAGTTAGGCCAGACCGGCCAATGGGCCTTGCCAATATTAAGGGCTCTAGATTTGATCATTTGGTTGAAGAACCTGCTCCTAACTCACTGCCAAAAGTGCATATTAATCCTCTGTTCAAAGGAAAAAGACATAATCTTTGATGACCAATATAAGTCTCTAGATAAAGATAACAATACTTCTGATGGAACTGTTTAACACTTGATACAATTCTTTGGTGATACTTTTATTGGTGTGGATATTGTGCAAAAGGATATTGATTATTTGTATATGCAAAGAGGTTTATCACCTAAACAACCAAAGAAAAATCCTACTGTCGGAAATCAAAAGAAAAAAATTAGGGGTGTCAAATGAATGGGTTGAATTGAACTTGGAGATATTAAAATGGGCTGAAATAAAAATTAGATTGGGTCATGACCCGTCCAAATTTGCTTTGGGCTCCAACAGGTTAAAAATTGGATTGGGTCATGACTATGATCCACTTAATCTCAATAATTTTAAGGAAAAACTACCTAACCAGATATACACCCTCTACCATATATATTATATTAACATTATCTTTACTTTCAAACAATTACATATATTACCACTTTTAATAATTATACCATATATTTTTAAAAGATACAATCAGATAAACACAAATTTCAAAAATTACATCAAACAAAATGTGCCTTGCGCGCAACAAAACTTCTTGAGACCTAACTCCAACTTTGATGGTGGCGGCAAATTCAACTTGCCATCGGGCTATCGACAACCAACAACTAAAACAATCCAATCCATACCAACCAAGCACAATGGGAAACAACCTCAACTGAACTTTGCAGCAGCGCTAGGACGAGGATAAACGATAATAGGACTGGAAAACAAGCCTTATTAACTTGTTGATGGAAGGGCCAAAGTGATCTTATCTAAAGAGGAAGATGTGATACTAGCAGAAAAGTGCACGATGGCCATGATGGGAAAATTCTATCGCACACGTCCCCAAATCGATAGGTTAGGAGATGAATTCAAGAGAACGTTCCCAATGCGAGATAGATACAATTAAGATTGGGGAATATGTCCGGAGACATGTGTTTCTTGATTTCTAAAAAGAAGATGACTTCAAGAGATGCTACAGTCGTGGCAGTGTGTGATGTAATTCTCACAAGGAGAATCACAATACAATGCGGAAATAAAAAATGCAAGAAATAAAGATAGATAGATAGACACACAAGAGGAAACAAAAAGCAACCAAAGGGTATATTAAACCATAAGACCTCGATTCGTTAATCCAACTATAACACCAAACTCTTACGATGACCTCAAGGGAATCGATATCCCAAGCAATTGACGTTTCTAAACAACAATCAACATAAGCTTAACCAAACTCTCAACACTCAAACACGAGTTTTCAGTTTTCAACATCAATATTCAAAATATTAGTTTTATTTATATATATATACATATTAAAGTTTTAATAAGTTCAAGTTTTCAATTCAAGTTCATATCTAATTTCTAAACTTAATTAGTTATATATTCAAGCTAATTAGTTCCAAGTTCAAGTTCTAATTTCAAGTTCAAGTCTAAGTTCAACTTCAAATTCTAAGTTCATGTTCT
>JAJOOS010005361.1:0-39223 GCA_029582725.1 Solanum chiquidenum | reverse complement strand
ACTTGACTTTGATCCTAACTTTCTTGAATTGAATTATGGATTTAAGGATCATGATTTGTGTTTGGAAAGACCTCATGATGTTAAGGAATGATTTAGGAATGATTTAGGACAGCTAAACTCAAGAAAAAATACGATATTAAATTCTGAAAACAGTGGAGTCCGCGTTCTGTCCGCGACGCGGAGAAGCTTTTTGTTCACAGAGGGAACAAGTCCGCGACGCGGACTGGTTTCACGAAAGAAGCCCGACTCTTTTCCTTCACATTTCCAACCCTAAACCTACTTATCTTCAATGGTTCCAGCTCCAATTTACTTAGAATCATAAGCCCTTCAACATACAATAGATTTCAACTCAAAACACAACCAAATCATGTCCCAAACCAACAAGAACTTCAACACAACACAACTACAACTTCAACAACTACAACCACAAACTTCATCGAACACAACCAAGATTTTCTCAATAATAAAAATGAGTTTGGTGTGTGGGGGGAAAGAATCAACCCAACACTATGAACTCACATACCTAGTAGGGATCACCTCCGACGATATCCACGACGATCCTTGACGAAAAATCCTTGCTTGATCTTCTCTTTCTCCTCTTCTTCTCCTCTTCACTCTTTTAAAATGAGACAAACTGATCAAAGAATCAGTCTAACACAACAATATAACCAAAATAATTGGTTAGGGAAAAGACCAAAATGCCCTTAAAATTCTGGACGGATTTCCCTGCCAACTGCCCAACTTCCAAAGGGCATAGCTCACTCATACGAACTCAAAATCGAGCAAACTTGGTGGCGTTGGAAAGATCATTCCACGAACTTCGCAACCATAACTGGAACTACACCTAGATCATACTGAGCTAGAAGTTATGACTGCTCAAAGTTGGCCAAAAACTCACCTTTTTCCCATACTTGGCCAATTTCCAGATTTTCAAAATTCAATCCAAAAATGAAAATTTCAAATTCTTAAGCCTCTCCATAGCCATTTCACATTGCCGGATGTTACACAAAGCATTGATGACTATGAAAATGAGTGGAGAATCCTAAATAGACACATGGTGTGGATCTTGGTTCAAGTTTATTTTTAGTATATGGCTTTAGCCAAGGATAGCATAAGCAGCCAAATGTAAAAAGTGAGAAACTATTGGGAGATGTACCAAAGATATGGAGAAATATTAGCTGAGGATGTAGGATATCTATTAATTAAGTAAACATCAATTTGGCAAGCAAAACTCCAAAATTGGGGCGGTAATGATGTTTGGTGAGGTAGGGTTCTAGTAGTTTCTATAATGTGCCTATGACATCTTTCAGCTAAGGCAATTCTTTGTGGGGTATATGGGGGAGAGGATAAATGTTGAATCCCGAATTCAGCAAGAAGTGATTTTAGCCCCTTAAATTATCCTCCCCAATCAGAATACAGGGTCAGAATCTTAGTATTGAAAAAATTCTCAATGAGTGGACGGAATTCAGAGAAGACTTTGACTACGTCACTTTTTTGTTTAAGTGTATAGAGACAAATATATTTAGTAAACTGATCGACAAAAATGACGTAATAGCGCTTTTGATCAAGGGATAGAACGGGTGAAGGACCCCAAACATCGATATAGAGTGTTTCAAATGGCGTAGAACTTTGCAAAGAGTTATGTGAGAATGGAATCATGTGGCTTTTATTATAATGACATGAATTACAAGATTGAAAATTATTAAAATAAGGCAACTGGTAATTTCTCAAAAGAAGCTTCAAAAGACGAATATTAGGATGTCCTAAACGACGATGCCGCAGAGATAAAGGAACTTGAGAAGTATTTGCCGTGTAGGCTGTAGGAGATGAATGTGTTGAAGTCGCAAACGTTGGCCATTTGTACAAGTCATCTCTATTCTGGCCTTGTATTAGTGGTGCCCCCCGTAGTCAGTGCCTTCACAACAAAAGAAAAAGGAAAGAATTCAATAGATGTTTGGTTTTGTTGATAAAATTTTGAAACAAATATAAGATTCTTTTTGATAGATGGAGCACATAGAATATTATGTAAATAAAAAGAATGTATGGGAGAATTTAGTGCAGTGGAACCAGTGTGGGTGATCAAAATACCATTACCATCACCCATGGAAACTTGTTCAGAACCCGTGTATTCATGTGGAGAGGCTATGCTCTAAGAATCAGCAGTGATATGATGTGAGGCCCTGGAATCCAGAATCCATGGAGCAGTATTGGAAAAAGATCGAGTAGCAAACATAGCTTAGCATCAAAATGGTTATGTGACTTGGAACGACAAACATTTGCAGTGTGACCAAATTTTTCACATAACTGACATTGGATTTGCATTTTAGCCTGCAAAGGGATGGAGGGACACCATGGCTGGGAAAAATTTCCATTGCTTTGAGTCTGGTGGGTATGCCATTGTTGCATTCCAATAGGAGTAGTTTGCGAGCGCCGTTGAGGCTGTCCAGACCAACGGCAATTTAATCTACTGCTATTGTTATTGTGATTAGTTGTTCGTTGTGCAACTTGAGCAGTGATTGGAGTTGGTGGTTGCTTCTTTTCAGCTTGCTTTAGATAAAGTTCATGATTTGTGAGTTTGTGTGCCAATTCCTCTTATGAAATAGGAGAATCTCTTGAACGAATAACAGTACTTAGAGCCTCATATTCAAGTCCAAGGCCACTCAGAATTTTTACAATCAACTCTTCGTTAGAAATGTGAGCACCGACAGCAGCTAATTCATCAGTGATAGTTCTTATTTCCTTGAGATAATCGATGATAGATTTTTTATCTCGCTGAACTTTCGCCAATGCATCTCGAAGACTGTAGATCCTGGTTTGAGATTTATTTGCATATGTATTATGCAAATAATCCCAAGCTTCTTGTGAAGTTTCAGCAGAGGCAACTGATGGTGCAAAGGTGGAGTCAACAGCTGTCATTAAGGCGTTGCAGATGAGATTATCTTCCTGAAATCAGATTTTGAAAACTGAAATGACGACATCTTGTGTGTCTTGCTTAATGGTGCGTGGTGGCGGCATTATGGATCCATTGAGATAGCTCATTAAGTCAAACCCATTCATGACCTTTTGAATTTGAGCTTTCCATGTTGCAAAGTTCGCACCACCGGTAAGTTTGATTGGAAGTTGTGCAGTTGGGTTGATGGTAATGATCTGCGTTTTAGTTGCAACAACATTTACAATTGTGGAAGAAGTATTGATTTGGTCGTTATTGTTCAGATTGATGTCTGAAGCAGATCAATCCCCCATTTATTTTAGGTGGTTTGGAAAGGAAAGGGGGGAAAATGAATATGATGGGAAGATGATTACAAGTTTATACTCGTTTGAGTGTTGATAGCTCTAATACCATAATGGAGCAGAGTACACAGGAGAACTGTTTTATGTATTTCATTGATACAATGTGTTGTTTAAATACAAAAGAATTGTGTGGTAAAAGGTCCCACAATATCAGTAAAACTAATGAATCCTATCAAGTAATTAAAGATGAGGAATCAGAAAATATACATTTATGAAATCAGAATATATGATACAGATATGAGAAATATTCTATCTTGATTTAGCTTCTTTTCTTCTGGTCAACGAATTTAGCATGTTTATTCCAACATATAGTAATTTATCAAACAAAAATAGTAGTATATTAGAAACGGGGTAAAAATCTTTAAAACAAAAGATTTTATTTATATAAATAATAAATACTAGGTTGAAAGAAGTGTTACAATAAAAAATTCAGATAAGAGAATAATTGTAATATCGTAAACCACAGAAAATTATTATGAATAAAAAAAAATTAGTTTTATGAACCGAATTCTAGAAGAAGTTGCCTAAAATTATTTCTTATAATTATTTACAACAAGTAAATCATATCATCTTAATTATAAGTCAAGCCATGATTGAAGGATGATAGTACTATTTCCTTTGTCTCAACTTATGTGACAAATTTGTTTTTTCGAGAGTTAAACAGTTCAAATTTTACCAAGAATTTGCTCATGAAATCTTCAAATTTTTTAAATGAAATTTTTATATTTGTAAACTACGTAAAAAGTAGTGATAAGACACAATTACTTTGTAATTTTATATACCTTTTGGCTTATATGGCACACTCCGTGACTCCACATAGTTGAGGCACGTGGGAGATATTTGGATGCCACGTAAGACAAAAGGTGTAAAAAAAAATACAAAATAAAATGAATTCAGGGGGTAATAGGAACTTAGTTTAGTTAAGGTGAGTCTCTGGGATATCGGTCTTAGTCTAGGGGGTACTTGTACCTTATTCCTAAAAAATACTACAAGTCACAATAATTGACAATTCAAAATATTTAAAAAATATATGAAATAATTTACGGTTAAAGATAGATATATTTGAATCTCACAATTCAAAATATGACACATAAATTGGATCATACTGAGTATATATTTACTCAAGGTAAAGTCGTGAGCAGAGGCGGAGCGAGGCTTCTACTAGGAGGTTCATCCGAACCCTCTTCGTCGAAAAATATTACTATTTATACATGGTTACAATTATTTTTTATGTATATATAGTAGATGTCGAACCCCATCGGTTAGTTTGTATGTTTAGTTCTTCAGATTTTGAACCCCTTATTAAAAATCTTAGTTCCGCCACTGGTCGTGAGACATGCGTTACGTTAATGTGGAACACGGATAGAGTCAGAGACACAAACACATGCTAATGTGGAACACATATATACTGACAAAGAATTTAGTTACTTTCCATTCCCAAGAATTGCAACTAATTTTCATATTCAAACAGCAAAAAAAAAAAAATTTCTCACTAATGAGGAACTTTCTACTGAAATCAAAAGTGCTTTTTGACTAGACCAGATGCAAGTCTCAACTTCTCAAATAAGGGCCAAAAAATATGATGGTTGCTACTTTGAGCCACATTAGTTCTCCCTAGGAAGGATTACCTCTAATATAGAGTAGTGATGCATGTGTTGTCAAAAAGATGTATAATAAGTTATTATTTGCTTTATATTTATTAGCTTTTTGAGTTTTGATTTTATGAATTATGCTTTTGTTGAGTGTTTTTATTAAAACGGTGGAAAGTTGAAGAGATTTGGAGAAAAAATAATTTATTTATTTTTGAAAAAAGTGAAATCATATAAGAAATCAAACAAATAGCTTAACGAATTAAATGGGAAGCTTTAAAAATAGCAAACATTAGGCCTTAAATAGGATTCCTTAGCGATAGTTTCACTAATTACAATTTGCAACTACACTTTGGTTTGCTACACATTTGTATTCGTTGTATTTTTTCGTAGATTTTGGAGAAAAATGAACAAATACAAACTGATTGTATCAAAATGAATACATATTAGGAGGAGAGAGGCAAGTGAGATCAAGTGAGGGAGGAGAAAGGATGAGTACATGTTATATAACGAATATAATTGATACAAAATACAAATACAATTGAACACAAATTTATATTTTCAAATACAATCGATATAAAATACAAATCTCTCACCTATATTTGATTGGATACAATTGACACATAATACATTTGACTGAGAGAATCAATGGATATTGTATTCATATGAATACAAATACAGTTAACATAAAATACAAAACTCTCACCTATAATATTTGATTGAATACAATTGATACATAATACATTTGAATGTATTTCTTCTTATTGGCAGGAGAGAGAGGGGGGGGGGGGGGAGGAGAGACAGGGGAGATTGTTTGCTATAAAAAAAGTATATTGTGGTGTTTTGTAATTTTCTTAAACTATAGTTATTTTGCCATAAATATGTTGGCATTTTTGCCTTGTTCCAGAATTATCCCTTAAATAGATAATTCTACATTAATATTTATATACAAAAAAAAACAAGACATTACAATTGCAATGAAAATACTTACCCAACACTTGGCAAAATACGAAGACAAGTTACAAAAAACAGCAGGGAAAATTAGCCACTCACCAAAAGGCCTATTGGGTTTGGGGGGGGGGGGGGAGCAAGCAACGCCCACCGCAACGCATCAAATGCAATTCAATTATAATCTTTCTCCATTTATTTGGACTTGATTATTTCGGATGAGACTTTTTCTATTTCTATAAATAGTCCTTGAAAACGTCTTGGAAGAGAAATTTTGACCTACGAAGAGCTAGGAGCCATTATGGAGGTTGGCCCTAAATGTGGGCCGCTAAAAGCATTTAAGCTCTATTTAGTGTTTTGTCACCAAATTAAGTTGTATAGCATGGGAAATTCTTTATATACTGGGTTTCATATGGAGAATACTCATAGAAGAGAAAAAACCCTTGCTGCTACAATTTTCGATCTATCATGTCCATACCAGCCATTGGTCAGCCTACGTCGATGACTGCCCAACAAATCTTTCTCAATTTTTGTTTCCCCTCTCTACCAAATTCCAATTCAACTCCCATTAACGTGGTCAAGGAGGCAAATATGTTGATCTTCTTAAGCCTAATACAACGAATCTATTTCTAAACAGTAAAACTCCTACTATTACACCTATTCCCATCAAGAAGCCTTCATATATCGATGGTATTCTAAGAATAATATCGATTGAAGATTAAGTTAAGTTGATGCACACCATTGAAAACTTGCAATATGTGGTGATAGGGAAGTTTTCCTATGGGTGGCTAGAGATGGATGATTTGCGGATTCAAATTTACAAACAATGTAATATGAAGGGAGGATGTAAGATTGGTGTTATTAAGAAATAGACATATATTAATGAGATTTGAATTTTTTGAAGATTCTATGAATATGTTGTCGAAGAATTCATATTACATCACTAACAAAGATGGTATGACGTATCAAATGCGGCCCCTCATATACGATGCAAAATTTAAAGTTGATGAGGAAACAACTCAAGACATGACCTGGATTTTCTTTCCTGACTTATGGATAATTTTTTTTGTTAAGGAATATTTATTCTCAGTGGCCTATGCATTAGGGAAGCCTATTTATTTAGATATGGCGATAATAAACAAGACACAACCTAGTTGTTGTAGAGTCAAAGTTCAAGTGGACTTACTTGCTGATTTACCCAAATTTGTAGAATTGGAGATTGATGATCCTATATCTCAATCCTTAAGAGTGGGAAGAATTAAAATGCTCTATGATGTTTTACCAAAATACTGCAAAAAATGTAAACTGCAAAGGCATAATAAAGATGATTGTAAAGTTTTGAATCCTGAATTAAAGAAGGATAATTAGATTGAAGTGGCAACAGAAGCAGATCCAACTAAGGAGAAAGAGCTACACAGAAATCAACAAAGAACTTTTCAACAATGGAATCCAACTATAAGAATTTTCACTTTGGAAAAGGGAAAATTTTGTTATAATGCAAGAGATCCAGAAAAAGATAATATAACCACTAAAAATCATTTTGTTGATTTACCTGAAGATAATGATATGGAACAAGAAGTAGGGTGTGCAAAAGAGAAGGAGAAGATTGAGTTTTCATAAGAATATAGCACAAATACAAGTAAAAAGGAAGAACATACCATAAAAAATTAGGTTACTCAATCTTTTTACAAGAGTAGAGCACCAACTAAAGATGCTAAGAAGGACAGTAGTGACCAAGAAGATGATCTCACTGTTGGTGAGCAAAAGGACAAGGGAAAATGTGGAGATGATACAACTGATAAGAGGTTGTAACTATTGTGAATAAGGCTATAACTGTATTAGTCTGCAGCGAAAAAGAGCAGAAGCAACAATAACAACAAATCAACAACTAACATCAAACGATGTAGAGATGGGAATTAATGAGTCCAAAAAGACAAATAGTGACTTGTGGTATGATAATTTAGTGCGTAACAATGAAAAAAATATTAATATTGAGCAGGTGGAACAACAACAACATGAACAACATTTAACAAACTTGGAGAATACCAATGAAGAAAGTAACTTGTAGAATGATGTGCAACAACAACTGATTGATGTTGGGAATGATAGCAATATAAGTGATCTTCAGGAATCTGTTCAGAAACATCTAGATTTGGTCAATAATGTAAATAATTTACAGAATAATGAAATAAATGAAATGTATGGGGGAGGTGAATTTGCATACCCATAAGTAGAGAATGAGCTAGTTGACAAAGATGGAGACAAAACTCAATCACAACAACAAATGATGGAAAGAAAGATGGATATAGAAGGTTTAACCGAAGCATTACCACATGAAATTGTAGCTTCAACAATTAATTCTCCTATTAAGGTCTTGCATGACATTGTTGCACACAATATAGATGAGATAAACGAACAACAGAGGGTGAAAGTTAATGATGCAATAAGCAAGGAAAATATAGATGAAGATCAAAATCAGCACAATCTCAGTCATGCTTTGAAGGTGGAAGATTTATCTCCAGATGTTCAGTCAAAATTGAAGAAAAACAGGGCTACTGCTGAAACCAGTAAGGCCACAATAACTATTCCTAAAAGGAGGAACAAATCCATTTATAAATAATTAAGAAGGCACTTGTATGGAATATTAGATCATCCATAACCCAACATACTTTTCATAGGGTTCAAATTCTTAACAAACATCACAAGTTCTTCCTCATAGAACTAATGGAGCCTTTTCAACATATACGACATATTCAGAAGTGGGAATTTTATTAGACTCTAAACAACAGATAACATTACAACTTACATTTCAAGATTCTATAGATTCCATCACATATACTATTGTTTATGCTAAGTGCTTAGCACTTGAAAGGCTAAGCTTGTGGGATGAATCTATTTACTGAGTCACAATATGAGATTATCTTGGCTTGTAGGTGGTGACTACAATATTATTTTGAATGATGAAGAGAAAATTGGGGGACTTCCTGTTTATCCTCAAGAATATGAGCATTTTTCTTTCTGTGTGAACTCTTGTGAACTTTTTTTTATTAACTTTAAAGGGAGTTTATTTACTTGGTGGAATAGAAGAGTTGATGTTGTATGTATATTTAAAAGACTGGATAGACAGATGATCAATCAATATTTTCTTAGACATTTTGGAAATGTGGAGCTGGAGCATCTTGCAAGAATGAGGTCTCACCATGCACTCATGTTGCTGAGTTGTGGGGGTCAGACTACTAATATTAAGTGATCTTTTAGATTTTTGAATTCTGGACATAAAAAGCTGATTTCAAAAATGTTGTGAGAGATAATTGAGCGTCTAATGAGATCAATGATATTTTTTTAAGCTTGAAACAGAAGATGAAGAGGAGTACTAATTAAAGTTGCATTATCTTCACGGAGAAGGGTGAGATTTGGAGATATTATTAAGCAACTGGTAATAAGGGAAGATATTGTTATATCAAAAAAGGTCTTTTTAAAGAACAACCAATTGCTGAAAACAGAGCTATTTTTCAAAGGCACAGGCTGAGTTAACACATTATTTACACTACGAAGAGAAATTTTGGAGACAAAAAGCTTGTGTTAAATTTTTTTACCAAAGGAGACAAGAGTACAAGATTTTTTCATAGTCTTGTGAATGGGAGAAGAAAGAGGTTACAAGGCAATAGAATCCTTAAAAGGGATGGTGTCTAGACTAATGATGCTGAAGAGGTTGCTGCTGAGGTTGTTGCCTTCTTCCAAGATCAATTTACTGATGTTGAGAATGTGACAAAACATTATTTGATGGATCATATTCCTACACTAATTCGTGATGAAAACAACACTACGTTAAATGTTAGTCCTACAATTGAGGAGATTGAGAAGGTGGTTTTTAAGCTGAGTAGTGACATTGCTTGTGGACCCGATAGTTTTACTGGGCACTTCTATCAAGTCTGTTGGGATATTGTAGGAAGGGATGTTGTCAAAGTCATGGAGGCTTTCTTTAATGGTTTCACTCTTCTCAAAACTATTGCTCATACTAATATGATTTCATTGCCTTAGAATGAAGTGATTCAATCCTTTTCTGATATGAGACCAATTAGTTTAGTAATTTTTTTTTATTTTTTTATCTCTAGAGTGATTCATGATAGGTTGAAAGACTGCTCCCAAGACTGGTTTTTGTAAAGGAAAGAAGCATTACAGAGATTGTCCTCTTAGCTCAAGAAATTATTAAAAATATCATATTACGAGGTAAACCAACTAATGTTGTGATTAAACTTTACAAGTCCGAATTGTATGAAAGGTTGAATTAGAGATTTATGATCAACCTTATGGAGAAAATAGGTTTTAACAATTTGGTTGCAGATAAAGTGTGGAGATTGGTAGAAAATAAGTGGTATTCAGTTCTCATTAATGGAAAAGTCCATGGTTTCTTTCACTCTTCTAGATGGGTAAAATCGGGAGATCCTCTCTCCCCTGCATTATTCATCTTGGCTGCGAAAGTTCTTTCTAGAGGTTTAAACAATCTATTCCATAATCATGACTTTAAAAGATATGGAATGCCTAAGTAGAGTGATGATATTAATCATTTGGATGACACCATTGTCTTTGTTAGTGCAGATAAGAAGTCACTTGATATGGTTATGGAAAGGCTAGGCTTATATGAAGATCAATCATGGAAGATGATTAATAAAGAGAAGAGTTTCTTCTATGTGTATAGTAAAAATACCCTTTCTATAGTTCAAACTATTGAGAACTTCACTGGTTTTATAAGGGGAAAGTTTCCATTGATTTATCTTGGTAGTTCTATTGGTCATACAAAGAAGAAAAAATTCATTTTTATGATATCATGAAGAAAGTTCAAAGCAAAATACATGCTTAGAAGGATAAGCTTTTATCTTTTGGTGGGAATTCTATGATGATTAATAATGTTTTGCAGAGTATTCCCATATATATCTTATATGCAATAACACTTCCTAAATGTGTTATTCATGATTTGCATAGATTGTTTGATAAATTTCTATGAAACTGTAAGGAAGTGGGGAGAAGCAAACATTGGATATTATGGTCTGATATTTGTAGGCCTAAGGAGGAAGGTGGGTTGTGCTTTAGACCTCTTTTTGATGTGTCCAAGGCAATATTTTCCAAGCTTTTGTGAATTTTAAGAACTAAAAAGTCATTCTGGACTACATACATGTGGAACCAATATTGTAAGAGACACATACCTCAATTGGTGGAATGGAATGGAGGTTCTCAGACTTTGAAGTTTATGCTAGAATCTAGGGATTGTATTTACCAACAAATTTGGTGGGAACCAAAATGTTGTCATTCCAGTGTATGATTTGATAACTAGATATAATTGGGTGCTCTTTACTATTATTTGCCTATTTTTCATTCTAACAATTTTGATTTTGAAGGGGTAAATTAGTTGATGATTCATGGACATTGGATTGAAGATCTCATGCTACTAGTACTGTTAGAAGATATCTGCAAACATGTACAAAATGTAATTGGAGAAGTAGAGAAGGCAGAAGAATGGGACACACCAAGATGTATGTTGACTAGCTCTGGGAATTTTTTTGTTGGAAGTGATTGGGACGCGTTGAGATAAGGAAATGATGAACCAGAAATTGCTAAGAAGATTTGGGTGAAAGAAGTTCCCTTTAATTTTCTTTCATTCTTTGAAGATTATGGAAAAAAAGAATACCCTATGGGAAGTTCTTGTTAAGATTAAAGTGGTGGATTAAGTTAAGTGTTGCTGATGTAATAGTTCAGAAGCTGAAACTTTTGAACATATTTTTGTGACTTCCTCTATGGCAAATAAGTTGTGGAATACTTTAGCTAATATTTCTGATGTACAGGGACATTTTTACAACTTAATGATATCATACATAAATGGTGGAGCACAAACTGTTCGCCAAAATTTTGACCTCTCTTCAAGGTTGTCCCGTCAATTATCACTTGGCAAATCTGGAAACGGGGGAATATATTTTCTCATTGAGGTAATATGCCATTTTATGGTATGGTTATGAAGGTCAACAAAAATTTATATCATCTAGCTACTTTTAGCTATCCCTGGTTGCAAAACATTTCTAATAATTGACAACGGATGGTTTATTTTTGTAACATTCCGTATACAAAAACAGACCAAACAACAGATTTTTAGAAGTTGCAGGTGCCACCGATGGGTGCCACCTGATGAGTTCGAGATTTGGACTCATTTAGGGCTTTATTTATATAGGTTTAGTGTCCTCAAATGCTTATTTTGTGCCAATAACTGATGTAAAATCCTTTGATTTCCAGGTATATGGATTGAGGAACAAAGCAAGGACATTAATTTTCAAAAAGGAACAAAGCAAGCTAAAAGAATGAAGAAAAGCAAACTTGGTGATCGCCAAGTCCACTTGGCGAGTCGCCGAATGGCTATTTGACCGCCTAAAGTTCTAGTGTGCCAAGCCCGAAAGGAAAGAACCAAGTTGGCGAGAGAAAGGAGTAGTCGGCGAATAGCCGAGTGGTTCCACCATGTAGTATTGGATCTCCCAAAGTTACAGACCTTGATGATGCTTAATGCCAAGGCAGAAGGGCGATGGAAATGACTAAATGGCGGTTCATCGAGTGGTTCGGAGATCCCGACTTACTTCGCCGAGTGACTCTTTGCAAAACATTTTTGGCGACTATAAATACATATTTGAACATTTAGTTTAGTATCTGATATCATAATATCTTAGTCTATTATTAAGTTTTGAAGTGGGAGACAAGTTTTCTTTAGCTTTGAAGAATTGAAGTTTTTCACTTTTGGGAAATTGGAAGTGGGTCTTTGAGATTCTTCGAATTGGAACATTGTAAAGGCGATATCAATCTTACCCAGTTGATGAAAACTCAATTTGGTAACGATTTTTATCTTTTTAAAATGTCTAGCTAAAACCCCAATTATTGGGGTGTGATTATGGGCTGATTTTGTTTATGGGTATTGCTGATTGTTAGTTTAAATGCTATTTTGAAGTGAGTTCAATCATTTAATGTGGTTTAATTTAAGAATTGTAGTTGCAAATACAGTTCTACCTTTGTGTTCTTGGCTTGCTCAAGAGAGAGGTTTTAGAACTAAGGTGTTTGATTGATGGTCTGTGGGTATTGGGTTGATATGGGTTCAGCTCGAGAGAGTGAATCCTAAACCCTTATTTTACATGCTTGTTGATGTTCGAGAGAAATCAACTTGATTCGGGGTAAATTGTTCGAGAGAAAGTTTATTCCCTCTATAGCCTAGCTTACTCACTAATATTTAGCTATTTTGTAATAGTTGCAATTACCCATTTGTCTATATTAGCCTATATTCGAATTACATCCCAAGACCCCGTCTCATTATTGTTAATTCGTATTGTTTATTTTTGTTTGTAGTTGATAACTAAAACCAAAAGCCCCATTTGATATTCTTGTCACCCCCTGATTTAAATAATGTCTTTATTTGATAAATTTTATTCCTATGATTGATTTGATCATGCTCAAACTTCCCTATTGAATCTTAAATATGTACCGCTCCCTGTGGGATTCGACCCCAACTCATTTAGTTGGGTTTTATACCAATTAACGACCGTTGATGCTTAGAATTGGATGAAGTGTCTTTGAAACGTCATTAATCAAAATGGCGCCGCTGCCGGGGAGTGGTGTTGTTTGAGATTATTTTGGTGAAGTTGAATTTTGTTCTTTTTAGTCATAGTTGAATCTACTTATTTTTAGTTTTGGTTTGTGTGTTGCTGTTTAAAACTGAGGAAATGAGTGTCAACGGAAACAATGGTAGTCAAGTGGGCCAATAAGCTGACATCAACAATCTCAATGATGTCAATGAGACGAATGTTAATGACCCTCATCTAGTGGGTGGAATTGGTGCCATTCGCTTGCCTCCGGCTGAAGGGAATGCTATGTTCCACATTACAAGCACCATGTTGCAGCTCTTGGAATTGAAAGGGTTGTTTGGTGGGTTAGCTCATGAGGATCCCCATGAGCATATAAGGAACTTTTTTTTATGTTTGCAGGTCGTTCTCCTACAAGAACATATCCTAGGAGTCGGTCCGGTTGAGGTTTTTCCTATTTTCTTTAATGGGAGAAGCATGTAAGTGGTTGGCTGAATTACCAAGAGACTCCATCACTTCATGGGAAGAGCTTTTCACCGCATTTCAAGTGCAATTTTTCCCTCCTTCGAAGATGATGACACTTAGGGACAACATCCAGAGCTTCAAGCATTTGGAGGGTGAGCCAATTCATGAGACTTGGCTAAGATATAAGAAGTTGGTGTTGAAATGCCCAACTCATGGTTTGCCCGACAATGTTTTGTTGCAATACTTTTACCAAAGCCTTGATTTGGTGAAAAAGGGAGTAGCTGACCAACTTTCTCTGGGAAGTTTGATGCAACAACCTTACATTATAGCAGCCCAACTCTTGGATGGTATGACCAAAATTAACCTGGCATGGTACACCCGCGAAGATCAGGTCTATCCTCTCACTTTTAAATTGACAAAGGAGCAGCTTGAGAAAGATCAAGAGAGGGACCAAAACATGGCAAAGATGATGACCCAACTTGACATTTTAGCCAAGAATGTCATGGGAGCTGGTGCTAGAAGTGTAAATGTTGTGGGTGTTGGGTGTGTAAACCCGATGAGGCCAAGTTTGAAGCGATGTACAACGAGGAAGTGAAGTTCCTAGCCAACCAAAGAGGAGGCACTCGTGCTAACTACCCAACCCAGGGTGGTAACCAAGGTTGGAACATGGACGAGGGCTGGAGAGATCGTGATAGAGAGTGGAGGGATCGTAATCCCACTTGGAAGGAAAGAGATGAGGAAAAGGATAGGTATGCTCTTCCCTACAAGCGTCAAAAGCCAAAGATTCTGAGGGTGTCCGGTCTGAGGATATGTCTCTCGTATTCTCAACAAGGTTGAAGGTTCCGATAAAATTTTGAAGGAGATGAAGGAAGATGTATCGACCCTTAACCAGACGGTGACTTATCATTCCGTCTGCATCAAGCAGTTGGAGACCCAAATGGGTCAAATTTCTTCTCATTTAAACCCGAGACAACAAGGGGGGTTGCCTAGTGATACTATGGCAAACCCCAAGAATGAAGTTTGAGTGAGGACTTGCGTCGTGCCATGACGTTAACCAAGGCACTGCTTGGGAGGCAACAAAAGTTTTTATTACTTTATTTTTGTTTCTTGAATAATCGTGTGTTGGTTTTGCAGGTGAAAAAGTGGAATGTGGTTAAAATCTGCAGGTTGGCGAGCCAAGAGTCCAGTTGGCAACTCACCGAAGAGGTCGACGAGCCCGACTTGGACTGTCGTTAGACTTAAGAAATTATGAAGTTGGAGTCTATAAAACTCAGCGGGCCTATGGACAACTCGGCGAGCCCGACTTTGTCCACCATTTATATCCCCAAGTTAACTCGAGGTCCTGTAAAACTCGGCGAGGTAAGTACCCACTAGGCGTGTCGCCGAGTGGTTCGGCGAGGTCGACTAATATCGTCGAAAGGGGGCGAACTGAACGGTTTTAAAGGCCAAAGGTTTAAAATTTCAAACTTTTTCACATTCCCTCACTTTTTAACTTCACAAAATTAATCCCACACTATATTTCCCATATTTTCTTTTCACCGCTTTCTAGTCATTTATTCGGTGTTCGAAGTTGGATACTTTGCCGCCTAGCTTTACAGATTCTTATATTTGGCACTAAAGGTTGGTTTTCCGAACCCCAAAACTCGTAATTTGCGGTTAAACTCATTTGCAATCATATTATTCTTATTGATGTGTGTTGGGCCTCTTTGAAATCGTACTTTTGTGCTTATGTATCTATGTTAGTTTGATATAGTGCCTAAACTGCCTAAATTGTTAATTTCCCAATTTTCGTGCCTTAAAATTGATCAGAAATTATTGGGTTGTGCTTAATTGTTGTTGGGTATAGTCGAGTGAAGTCTGAGTAACTCAAATTTGTGCTAAATGACGTGCTTTGTCCAATGATGGAGCATTTGACTTCATTCTTAAGGTCTAAAGTCATCAAATGGCAAATTTTGGCCAAATTGGAGAAAGTCTGAGTTCCCTGGTGGCATGGGTCTTATGGGTCTGAGTTTAATTGAAATAGTGCATAGTTTGATTTTGTTTTCGGGGGCTACGGGGTTGATTTTGTATGTTGGGGTTGAAAATGGCACGTTGGGCAGTTTGGCGAGCTGGGTCGAGCTCGCCGAACCACTTGGCAGTTCGCCAAAGTCCTTCCAGATCTCCTTTAATTTCATGAAATTGTTGATTTTGGTTCTGTAACTTTCGGCGAGAAGCTTGAGTTCGCCGAGTGCACTCGGCGACTCGCCGAATGTCTTCTTTGATCGCCCTTTTTGCACCCCTAACCCCTAAAATGCACTGTAACTTTCAATGGCCTAATCTGTGCTCGCCGAATTGGCCTTCCCATCACCGACAAACCATTTTTCAGGAAAATTTTTTAGCCAAACCTTTCGGCGAGCCCAATCTAATTCGCCAAAGTGATTCGGCGACTCGCCGATCGATTTGGCGAGTCTGTTTGCAACATAATTTCAGAACTTTTCTTGAATTGTTTCTAACATTTTCCAATATGTTTTGCAGACATGGCTAGAACCAACCTTGATATGTCTCCCCGCAAAAGAGCACAGGGCATAGTGATTAATGAGGGGGGGGGAGCTAACCCTCCTAAAAAGGGAAAGATGACATCTCCCAAAGTAGGAAAAGGCAAGTGAAAGGCGCTCGTGGCAGAAAGACCGAAGCACCACTTTGGCAGTGATGAGGAGTCTGCTCATTCCCAACCTTCTTTCTCAGAGCCAGAGGATGATCAGCCACTTCAGTCCCGGTGAGCAGAAATTCGTGCACGATCTTACCAAAATTTATCTAGAGTTCCAGAAGCCACACCTCCTATAGCAGATACAGTGCCAACTCCGACATAGACGGTGGTTCCAGCGCCACCAGTTTAGGGTCCTCTTCCCCAGCTACTCAACAGATTAAAAGTCGAGGGACTGAGGACAATTCTAGAAGAGAAGATGTTGTCCCCAGAGGGCCTAGAGGGAAGATATTCCAGGGTGAAGGAGACACTCCAGTACCATCGCTTCGAGCAGTTTACCAGGCCCCGAGGCCCATACATCCCTACATGGGTTCGGGAGTTCTACTCAGCATACGATGACCTGGTCCCTAAGGGAAAGAAGAAGGCCAGCACTTTCAGACCGGTAGGGTCCATCATGGTATAGGGGACAGTAGTGAACTGCATCCGTGATCATATCAACGCAGTATTTGATAGAGGGTCAGATTTTGACTACCCAAATCTGGCTACCACTACGACACCCTTGGATAATCTCAAGGGCTGGCTTGATCCCCTCATTTCTGACACCACCTCGAGGTGGATAGAGGTAGAAGTCCAGATCGAGAAGAAGGACTTGAAAGTAGTTGCACGGTACTGGTTCAGATTCATCAGTAACTCCATTATGCCTTTACAGAATGAGTCCACCTCCGCCACCCAAAGGCGGCCTGCCTTGGGTCACTCATAGCTTGGAGGAGCATTACCGTGGGACTCATCATTGAGCAGGAGATGGCCATAAGGGCCAAGCAGCGCCAGACGTCCCTTCCCTTTCCGGTCCTAATTACAGAATTGTGCCGGCGTGCTGGAGTTCCTCGTGATGAGAAGAGGGACATAGAGGTTACCCCCACATCTTTCACAGAAATCTGGTGTATAAAGGCCGAATACACTCAGGAGGAGGCAGACAAGAGGAGAGCAGGTCCGGTGGATGCATCCACGGAGGTGGATGTTGATTCTATACCTGCAGAGGCATCTTTGCCTACTCCGGACTCTGGGCCTTCATGTACTTCCACTTCTTCCCAGACTCCTAGTTCTTCCGCTGCTTCCCAGCCCACCAAGATCACTCAGGCCATGATCCTGAAGATGGGGCACTAAGATCATTTTGTTGATGTACGGGCAACCTGATTGGAGGTTGTTGTACCTTGGATGATTGAGAGTGCTATCCTAGCCACATTGACACCCCTCTAACCATCTATTGACACTCTCACAGTGAGAGTAGAAACTTGTGAGAGTCGACAGGAGGTTACTTCAGAGATGACGACTTTGAAAGCCGAGGTTGCGGATTTGAGAAGGATGTGGACTACTTGAAGTCCATAGACTTCACTTCACTATTTGAGGCAGTTAAGACTGAGGGTGTCTAGGTCACTTCTGAGATTCCTCCGGTGACCACCGGAGATGTACCTATATAGGATGCTACTTTTAATGAGTCAAAAGCTGAGACGGATGAGGAGCAACTGGATGCTCAGGAGGAGACCATTTATGGAAACCTGCCAGATTTGGAGGAGACAATTGTACAGTCGGTGATTCAGACAGCGCTGATAGAGACGTCCATGGTAGTCCCTAGTGGAGCTAGTGTTGAGGATGCACCGGGCACTGATGCCCCGACAGATAGAGCGAATGTGTAGACAGGACCCTTCTTGACCTCTCTCTCTGTCATTTTTATTGACTTTGATATTTTTGTTGCATTTGAGGACAACTGTTTTTTGTTTGTGGTGGGGTGAGATATTTCCATACCTACCTCTTGTGATTATTGTTTGTATATATTATTGGGTTTTTGTGGTTAAATTTTGTTTTGACATTGTTTTGTGTATGTTTGAGCTTATGGCTCCTTGTTTTAAATTCAAATATAATATGGTTTTTGACCCTTCTGACCTCTTGTTGTGTTTGATTGTGGTTGTTCT
The DNA here is from genome assembly GCA_029582725.1 of Solanum chiquidenum. Classification (NCBI taxonomy): domain Eukaryota; kingdom Viridiplantae; phylum Streptophyta; class Magnoliopsida; order Solanales; family Solanaceae; genus Solanum; species Solanum chiquidenum. The sequence continues at coordinate 20,670 of JAJOOS010005361.1, read as the reverse complement.
TGTACAAATTTGAGTATCGGTTATGATCAATACCAATGACTTGAATAGTGTTCTTAATCGAACAAAAATAAATGATGAGGCCAAATGAAGTTGCATAGATAATATGTGAACTTTTTGCATCTCGTTGTGACTAGTCGGTTATCGAATGAAGTCTCTTGTGATGAACATTGCACACTAGCGAAAGTGTGGAGTCTTGTTTGATATTGGTGTCAATGCCTTGTATGATGAGCTTACCGTGAACCTTGTGTGATGACACCTAGAATTTGCCCCGTTGGTCCGGTTGACTAAGTAATGCAAGCTCTTCAAAATGATCTTAGGAAACAATTTTGAAGAAGGCAACAATTTGACAATATACCTCTTTTGTGGCCAACCTCGTGAGTGTATGAACCTTGCTTAAACCCCCTTTTAAGCTTTATCCTTTACTTGGAAGAAACTTGAGCAAATGAGACCTCTCTTTATCCATTCACCCATAATCCTCATGAAGTGTGGTTTGTTTGAATAGCCAACTTAGGTCAAAAGCCTAAGTTGGGGGTGTGGTGAAAAGAGAAGGTAAATCAAGAAGTGTGAAGAAATTCCCCTTGATCCATGGTTTTGAAAAATATGGAACCCCTCCATACAAAAAAAAAAGAGAAAAGAAAAATGAAAAATAAAAAGAATAAAAAAAAGATTGTGAAATAAAGTTGTAAAAATTGTAAAAGAAATGGGGTGTCCGGTATTTCATGAGAAGTGAATAATGGGGTGAATTATAAGCATGAGTGAAAATGTTGAAGAGAAGAAAAGAAAGTGATGTTCATACCACATTTCATGAGGATAGAAGTCACTGAGCTTAAATGACCATACCTTTACACTCAGCCCCGTTACAAGCCTTAAAAGACCTTTTTGATCTTGAGTGAGCTGAAACGAATGTTGGCTGGAAAATACGGGCAAACCTATGGGTGAAGTCATGCCTGTGTTCATCTTTTGGAGTGCGAGAGATGTTTGTGATTTCGGAGCTATAAAGTGTTGAACAATTGTGTGTGAATATGGAATCATCTTTGTGTGAGGGCATTTGAGTACCTTTGGTAAGCTTGAACTTGCATTTGAAGCAAGTATTGTGAACTTGAGAATCTTTGATAATTGAGAGTGACAAGAATCTTTGAGTGCACAATTGATCCTTGCATCAGTTAGTTGAGTCTTGTTGTGTGCATTCATGATTGAGTCTTTTGTAGCACTGTTTGAGACATCCTTTTTGAACTGCTGAACTTGAGTTTTACTTGAGGACAAGCAAAAGTTTAAGTTGGGGGTGCTGATGAGTCCAAAATTTGGACTCATTTAGGGCTTTATTTATATAGGTTTAGTGTCCTCAAATGCTTATTTTGGGCCAATAACTAATATAAAATCCTTTGATTTCCAGGTATATTGATTGAGGAATAAAGCAAGGACACTAATTTGCAAAAAGGAACAAAGCGAGCTGAAAGAATGAAGAAAAGCAAGCCAGGTGATCGCTAAGTCCACTTGGCGAGTCGCCGAATGGCTATTTGACCGCCTAAATTTCTAGTGTGCCAAGCCCTGAAGGAAAGAACCAAGTTGGCGAGAGAAAAAAGTAGTTGGCGAATCACCGAGTGGTCCCGCGATGCAGTGTTGGATCGCCTAAAGTTATAGACCTTGAGGATACTGAATGCCAAGGCAGAAGGGTGATGGAAATGAACAAAGGTCGGCTCACCGAATGGTTCGGTGAGCTCGACTTACTTCGCCGAGTGACTCTTCGCAGCACATTTTTGGCCACTATAAATACATTTTGAACATTTAGTTTAGTATCTGATATCATAATATCTTAGTCTTTTATTAAGTTTTGAACTGGGAGGCAAGTTTTCTCTAGTTTTCTTTAGCTTTAAAGAATTGAAGTTTTTCACCTTTGGGAAATTGGAAGTGGGTTTTTGAGATTCTTCGAATTGGAACATTGTAAAGGCGAAATCAATCTTACCCAGTTGATGAAAACTCAATTTGGTAACGATTTTTATCTTTTTATAATGTCTAGCTAAAACCCCAATTCTTGGGGTGTGATTATGGGCTGATTTAGTTTATGGGTATTGTCGATTGTTAGTTTAAATGCTATTTAGAAGTGAGCTCAATCATTTATTGTGGTTTAATTTAAGAATTGTAGTTGCAAATATAGTTCTACCTTTGTGTTCTTGGCTTGCTCGAGAGAGAGGTTTTAGAACTAAGGTGTTTAATTGATGGTTTGTGGGTATTGGGTTGACCTGGGTTCAGCTCGAGATAGTGAATAGACTAAGGTGTGGGTTGTTCTTATTTTGGATGCTTGTTGATGTTCGAGAGAAATCAACTTGATTCGGGGTAAATTGTTCAAGAGAAAGTTTATCCTCTGTATAGCCTAGCTTACTCACTAACATTTATCTATTTTCTAATAGTTGCAATTACCCATTTGTCTATATTTGCCTATAATCGAATCACATCCCAAGAACCCATCTCATTATAGTTAATTCGTATTGTTTATTGTTGTCTGTAGTTGATAACTAAAACCAAATCAACCATTTGACATTCTTGTCACCCCCTGATTTGAATAATGTCTTTATTTGATAAATTTTATTCCTATGACTGATTTGATCATGTTCATACTTCCCTATTGAATCTTAAACATGTACCGCTCCCTATGGGATTCAACCCCAACTCATTTAGTTGGGTTTCATACTGATTAACGACCGTTGCCACTTAGAATTGGATGAAGTGTCTTTGAAAGGTCATTAATCACCACCTACAGACTGTAGGGGGACCCACATACCATAGGTGGAGTCCGTGGTTGGACATTGTAACCCCCCATCCCAGAACCGCTGAAATAAATCCAACCAGAAAGAGTTGAATCTTCACCAGAGGAGATGGCTTGAATTCCTCAAGGACTATGATATGAATGTGCTTTACCATCTTTGTAAGGCCAATGTAGTAGCTGATGCTCTTAGCAGATTATCTATGGGTAGTGTAGCACATGTTGAGGAAGAAAGAAAGGAATTGGCAAAGATGTTCACCGGCTTGCTCGCTTAGGAGTTCGCCTTATGAGCATATCAGATGGTGGTGTAAAAGTTCAGAATGGGTCAGAATCTTCATTAGCAGTGGTGTTTAAGGAGAAACAAGACAGTGATCCAATATTACTTCAATTGAAGGGTGCAGTTCATCAGCAAAAAGTTGAGGTTTTCTCCCAAGGGGGAGATGGTGTGTTTCACTACCAAGGTCATTTATTTGTTCCTAAGGTGGGTGAGTTGAGGCAGCTAATCCTTACAAAAGCCCATAACTCCAGGTATTCTATTCATCCAGGTGCCACTAACATGTATCGTGATCTGCGGGAAGTCTTTTGGTGGAATGGCATGAAGAGGGATATAGCAGATTTTGTGGCTATGTGCCCGAATTATCAGTAGGTGAAGGTAGAACATCATAAACCATGAGGTATTACTCAAGAGATCAACATTCCTATATGGAAGTGGAAAGTGATAAAAATGGACTTCATTAGAGGTTTACCTCGTACTGACAGACAACATGATTCCATTTGCGTAATAGTAGACAGAATTACTAAGTCTGCTCACTTTTTGGCTGTTAAGACTACTGATTTGGTAGATGACTTCACCAATCTTTACATTAATGAGATAGTCAGGTTGGATGGGGTTCCTTTGTCTATCATTTTAGATAGAGGTCCTCAGTTTACCTCTCATTTCTGAAAGTCTTTACAGAAAGGTCTTGGTACCCAAGTAAATATCAGCACATCATTTCATCTGCATACGGATGGTCAGGCAGAGCATACCATTCAGACCTTAGAGGACATGTTGAGAGCTTGTGTGATCGACTTCAAGGGTAGTTGGGAAGATCACCTTTCTCTTATAGAGTTCGCCTATAATAACACTTACCATTCCAGTATTCAGATGGCCCCTTATAAGGCATTATATGGTCGTAGATACAGATCTCCAGTTGGTTGGTTTGAAGTAGGTAAAGCAGCATTAATTGGGCAAAATTTGGTGCATGAGACTATGGAGAAAGTTCAGCTCATTAGAGATAGACTAAAGACAGCCCAAAGTCGTCAGAAGTACTATGCAGATGTGAGGAAAAGAGACTTAGAAGTCGAGGTCGATGATTGGGTTTTCCTAAAATTGTCACCTATGAAAGGGGTGATGAGATTTGGCAAGACAGGGAAGCTCAGTCCCAGATATGGAGGTCCTTACAAAATCTTTACGAGGGTTGGTAAAGTGGCTTATGAGTTAGAGTTACTAGCAGAACTAGCAGCAGTCCATCCAGTCTTTCACATTTCCTTATTGAAGAAATGTGTTGGTGATCCAGCGTCTATAGTACCATTAGAGAGTGTGGTTGTGAAAGATAGTCTCACTTATTAATAGGTGCCAGTTGAAATCCTTGATCGTCGGGTTCGAAGGTTGAGAAACAAAGAAGTCGCTTCTGTTAAGGTTTTGTGGAGGAGTCAGTCCATAGAGGGAGCTATTTGGGAAGCAGAAGCAGCCATGAAGGCCAAGTATCATCATCTCTTTCCTTCTGATTCCATTCCAGCTTGAGGTAATAGTTCCTCTCCAGTATTTCAGTTACTCTTGCATAGATTCAATCTTAGTATCATGTTCTTTTAGTTGTTCTTGCATATTCAGCATTTTAGCATGATCTTAGAACTTACTTTAGTCAAATTTTAGTTTCCAGTACTTAGTGGTAGGGATTGTAGCTCTTTTCCTCCATATTCACCTAGTTTAGTCTTCAATCGGGGACGAATGTTCCCAAGGGGGATATAATGTAACACCCTAAATCCGAAAACAAACCAAATAATAGATTTTCAGAAGTTGCAGGTGCCACCAACAGACCGTAGGGGGACCCACAGATCGTAGGTGGAGTCCGTGGTTGGCCACTGTAACCCCCATCCTAGAACCACAGAAAAAAATCCAGCTAAGGGTCAACCTACGCCAGCACCTACGAACCGTAGGTCAGACCACGGTCTGTGGTCCAGGGTCGTAGGTCAGACACCCAGTCTTAAGCTCCCAGTCACGAACGACGGCTGAACAGAACGGACCGTTGGTCCATCGGTGACCCCAACATATTTTAAGTCAGGGGTCGTTTGGCCTTTTCCCTATGCGTTGGACCCATAAACTACGTCATTTAACCCCTAAACTATGTAGTTTTGGTCACTTTTAGCCTAGTAACTAAATTAGAACTTACCCAAGTTAATTGATTCTCCAAAATTCATCCAATTAGAACGTAAAGAGGAGAAAGAAGTCCAGCAACCCTAGTCGAAGAACGCAACAAGGTATCGTCCATTCCAGCCCCGAAATCAAAATATTTCTCCGTGAAATTCATCACCAACTATGTGGGATTTCACTAGTGGGTTCCTTTCACCCATTAGGTCACTAGATTTCAGTTAGAATCTTGATTCTCTTCATATTATCTTGATGTAGGGTTTTCTTGAATGTTAGAAATTGTTAGGATTTAGCTGTTATAATATTCCAAATCAGATTATCATGATTTGTAACATTGTTGCTTAGGTTCTTGCATGAAATTCAGAACCCTAGTTGTGTAGATTCATTTAGTTCATGAAATACACCTTCTAGGTCAGTTTATACATATATACATGCTCCAGTTAAGAATGTTTCATTATCAGTACATTAATGTTGCATTTTCAGTTAGCATGTCAGTATTTGAGCTATCCAGTTATTTAAGTTATGTTGTAGTTTTATACATTCAGTTGGGAGTAGACTTGATACCGAGTTGGACCAGGGTCAGTCACCCTCATAGTCCCAGAACTACATGGCCTCGTAGGTTAAGTCCCTTCTGTGGGCATTATACTTAGTGATCACACTAGTCATGCCTCTATACCCTTGACAAGGTATATTGGGTCCTCTTGATGGGGCGTATACATCAGACTCCACATTTAGCTCATGTGGTTTTATATCGACAAATAGTAGCTCCCACAATAAGATTATAACGTATTGACCAGGTTATCAGTTACAGTTCAGTCTTTAGTTTCAGTATATTATAAACTTGGTCACTATATTCAGTTAGTTCATATTCAACATGTTTAGCATATTTATCATGTTCAGATTATATCATTGTTTTATCGCTTTGTTCAGTTATATGTTTTATTCAGCTTTATTCTATCATGCATGCTCAGTACCTTTCAAAACTAACGCATACTCTGCGCTACATCTTATTGTGATGTAGGTTCAAGTCCTCAGCATTCAGATCATGCATAGATCGGTTCCCGATCTCCAGTTCAGCAGTACTTGTGGTGAGTCCTCATTCTTTGAGGATAATAGACATGCTTCTATTGTTAGTCTTTTGCTTTCAGTTTTCAGTATTTGCTAGAGTTAGCTGGGGGAATGTCCCAAAATCTCTAGTCAGTTATAGGCTTATTTTAGACATAGACAGATTCAACTTTAGTATTTGAGTTTTATTTCAGTATCTTAAACTCCTCTCAGAATTTATATATTCAGACTTAGAGTGGGTATTCCCTATCATTTTAGTTTATCACATGTTTAAGCTTCCGCACAATATTTCTTTAAAGTATGCTTATGATATGCCAGTTCAGGGTCAGTTTGGGGTCACTCGTGATCTTAGGTCCCGTGTTTACGCCCTGGGGGTAGCTTCAGGTCGTGATAATTTTTTAAATGAATATACACCCCTTATTGATTGTAAGATGGTGTACTAGAGATTGCCTAGATTAGGGTCCCATAAGTGTAATTCAGATGTGCAGTGAAAGGAGTTGATGGCCCTAGTGCTGGGCCTTTTTGTTTTAGAAATGATAAAAGGAAATTTAATACATGTTTGAGTCTTTTGGTTTGGGAGTAACTTCAGTTCTAGTGTCTGAGGCAGTGACTTTGAGAAGAGGATTGGAGTATTGTATACAACATCAATACTTACTAGTAATATTGGAGACTGACTCATTAATGCTCCAAAAAGTTTTGAATGTAATTTGGGAGGTTCCTTGGAGTAGTCTGGTGGAGACGAAAAGGATTAATAGTGTGAGAATCAATATTGATGCAAGAGTGGAGCACATCCTTAGGAAAGGCAACACTCTTGTAAATTGTTTAGCTAACTAGTTTTTTCTTTTTTGCAGGCATATCAGATATCATTTATTCAGAGTTCCAACATTTACCAGCAAAAGGGAAAGCAATATTAAACCTTTATAAAACATAAATACCCAATCTTAGAATTAGGAACATCCAAAACAGGAGTTTCAATACACAAGTGTAATTGTGACACACAAGAACAACAAGACATGAATGACAAAGAAATATCATGAACAAGTCAACTGAAAAGGCAGTGATAGTACCCGTGTTGCTCCCAAGGCACACACAAAATTTAGCTTGGAGTTGATCTTCCTCTTTAGTTATGTGGTTTTGATGAAGTTGAATTCTTGTTAAGCTATTAGATATCTTCCTCCTACCTTCCTTGTGTTGCCTTGAGTTTCATTCAAAGATGAATGTTTTCAAGGGGAAAATATTGTAACAACTCATATTTGGAAAAGAAGGAAAAGAAAGTTTTTGGGTTGCAGGTTGATTCTACGGGTCCCATCCACGGACCGTAAAAGCTTCTATGGATCGTAGATGACAATCGTATAAAGATGAAAAATATTTTTTTAGAAATCAAGTCCCAGTACCCTTTTTACGATTCACCAGAACGGCCCGTCATTTTATGTACAAGTCATAGATAGGTCCCAAACTTTGTGAAATTTTGAAAGTTAAAGTTGGTTTCTACGGTTGGTGTATACGGTTCATAGGATGACCTACAGGCCGTAGACAGGATTTGTCGAAAGTTGGTCCAATATAATAGTTTCTGAACTTTTCTACGGTTGACCGGTACGGTCCGTATGAAGTTCTACGAACCATAGGTCCGAACCGTAGATGAGCTTTGGAAATTATTTTAAGGGGCTTTTAAATTTTTTTCCTAATTATTTTAAATCAAAACTATATCGTTTTACATTCTACCCTAAGCCCTATATAAAGTTTTTAAGTCCCAGATCACCATTTTATATTCATTCTTCTAAATTCCCCCAAATTATTTCAAGAATAAGGAAGAAGAAGAAGATCTAGGGTTCATCCAAGTCTCCAAATCCTCCATTTCTTTTGGGATTAAAGTATCAAGGTATGTAGGTATTCACCCATGGAGTCCTTTCCTCCATGGGGTCCCCAAGGTTTCCAACTTCTCCCTTCAATTTCAATTGGTTGAAGTTAGAATTTCAATTCAATCTTTATGAGTTTTACTCAATTATGATTTATTATTATTGATTAAGTCTCCTAATGCATGATTTAGTGTTAATACATGATAACTAGTTGAAATTATGTTGACCCATGCATGATTCATGATTTTTTTATTAAGACCCATGATGAAGGTTATGAACAATGAATTATGAATCTATGATGATATGCATATTTTTATGAAATTGTTGAAAATAACTTGAGGATGCTTTGAAAGTAAAATATCAATGCTATTGTGAAAGGATTTTTCATCCCCGATCTGGTTGCATAAAGGCAGATTGAGTTGAAGAGTTGTAGCGATTAAGATCGTGGTAGATATTCTTACTAAAGCACTTCCTCAAGCAAAGCACAATTACTTTCTAGTATGCCTTGGCATATATGATTTTGAATCAACGGAGACTGTTGAGAATTGATTAAAAAAAGAGTCTAAGTAGGCGTTTGGACATGCGGTTTTATGTTGATTCCATCTCATGATTCCATATCATGAGATGTGATTTCATATTCTCCAAAAACTATGATATGGAATTATATGGTAATTCCATATCATGATTTGAGATATTTTAATATAAAAAATGATCCACGAGTTTATATGTTGTTAAAACAACCCCACATTTATATCTACTAACCATTTATTTCACAAGTAAATAAAATTTATAATCACATCATTACTTTTTAAAATTTATTATTCTTACCGACATAAAATTTATTATTCTCACCAACATATAGTCACTTTAACTCACACCAACTGATTGTTAAAGTGTTGAAATATTTATGGTTTATAAGCATGAAAATATAGTTGCGGATGATATTGACCAACAAATGGCTCAAAGTAGCAATGTTGGTTCGTCATCTCGGTCACATGATCGAGAAATGCAAGTTCAACGTGAGGAAATTGTCCGTACTATGTGGGAGGATTATATTAAAGACTAGTACACTACAATTTATGTTCAATTTTTTTTATTAAATGATGAAGCAATTATTTAAGTGGAGAACAAATAGCTTTGTAATAATTTATTATGTGATTTTATAAATTTTTGTTTATTTGATAAGATTGAATAAACAATTGGGGCTATTTTAATAGTTTTACAACTTATGGAATTTTTATGTTTATGAGAAAATATACAACACACAAATTTCATATCGCATGTCTAAACAAAACTTCAATTTCATCTCATGATTCCATACCATGATACCATATCATGATTCCATATCGTGATACCATATCGCATGGCCAAACGGGCCCTTAAGTTACTAAGTTACTGCATAGGATAAGTTATTTACTATGAGTTGAATAAGTCTTTTACTTGAGTTGAAAGAGCCTTTGTTAGGTTGTTATTGTTTCTGATTTTGTTGTTATTTTTCTGGTACTTTCCTAGTTTCTAATCATGTAGGAGTCATGTATAGATATTATCTTCCTGAGTTTGTAAGCCTATAAAGGCAGATGCTTCCAGTTAATAGAGAACGAACTTCTATAAAGTATTTCCTTCGTCTTCTTTGTGCAACTCTAAGTTTTGTAGTTAAAGAACTTTTGTTTTTCCTACACGACCTTGGCAAGATTGATTTTAAATTATTAGACAAAAAATTATTTATCAATCTCATTAATTAATTTTCTTTTTCTTATATTAATTCGATAAATTATTAATTCATTAATTCACAAATTAAGAATGAATTAATTTGGATTTAAACAATTATTTCCAATAAGTAAATCATAACAGCTGAATTTAAAGTCAAGCCATGATTGAAGGATGTTAGTACTCTATGCATATTTACGGAAGGTGAAGTCGTGACATTGTGGAACACGGATACAGACACACACACATGCTAATGTGGAATAAACGTACACACTGACAGAGAATTTAGTTACTATTACCTGAAATATGTATGATTTTTCTCCAATAAATAGCAGTGGTAGAAAATCTAATTTCCATTCAAAAATCATTCAATAGTCATGGGATTTTTCCTAATGCCTTCATTTTTTGTTCTTGCCTCTGCACTAGTGTTCATCCTAAGAGTATCCCACACTTGTCATGCCCAACAGGACTATTTGGATGCACACAACACAGCTCGTGCTAATGTGGGAGTCGGACCATTAACATGGGACGACCAGGTGGCAGCCTACGCCCAACAATATGCTTCCCAATTGGCAACTGATTGTAACCTCGTTCATTCTCATGGCCAATATGGTGAGAACCTAGCTGCCGGTAGCGGTGATTTCATGACGGCCACAAAAGCGGTGGAGATGTGGGTCGATGAGAAACAATACTATCACCATGACTCCAATACATGTGATGAAGGACAAGTGTGCGGACATTATACTCAAGTGGTTTGGGGTAATTCCATTCGTCTTGGATGTGCTAGGGTTCAATGTAATAATGGAGGATACGTAGTATCTTGCAACTATGATCCTCCAGGTAATTTTATAGGCCAAAGTCCATACTAAAAAATGTGACTTATTACTAAATGATATATATATCACATATTTATATATTTGTACTACGTAGTTCCATATTAAAAGTAAAAGAGTAATGTACAAGTTGTAACAAGTATGAAGCTGCTTCTATATATCGGCTTGATGTATGATCTGATTATTATGAATTACTGCTCTTAAGAAATCATGTGTTGATGTTCTAATTAACTGCGTTTTCATGATCAAAATCTTAATAACATGCATTTTCAAACAATAGGAAAGCAAGGCGTATGCAGAGGGGGTGAACCCATGCTCCCCTCTTGAAATCATATATAGTAGTATTATATTTTTTAAATTTTTTGGTAAATATATATGTGTGAACCCACAATCGATGTATCATATAATGCAATGATGATTGGGTGCACCCCTCGGTGAGATTAGATATTTGAATTTTATATCTATCTTGTATTATTTTTCTTTCTAAAATTAGGTAACACCTCTCTAAGTGGTTATTGGTAACACTTTTGACGTTTTAATTAATTAATCATTTCAAGTTTGGACCTATAAGACTCATAATCTACATATTATAATTCAAAAATCCTAAAATATTTCAATAACTAAAACAACCTAACTAAAAAACTTATTTTGCTAAAACCTATTGTAGTAACTAATAACAAACTTCAACACTACTCCTTTGTTTTAGTTACTGCAATTGAAAAATGCTCCTCCTCAATTTCTTCTTTGGTAGTTGATGTTGGATTTCTTTCATTGTTTTTTGAACTTGCGATTTTGATTTTGATTTTGATTTTGTGCTTCAAAAATATTGTTGGAATGTATGTGTCCACTATATGTCAACGGACCAGGTCCCCTAACTCAGCAAGAACAGAAACTAAAATAAATGTGTTAAATAAATAGCTCAAAGTAAATCAGGCACAAGAATTTTACGCGGAAACCTCCTTGCTCAAAGGCGGTGAAAACCACTACATGTACTCACATGATTTCAATCCAAACTCAATTTCATTCAAATGGAGCAAAGTTTCAGATTACAACCTCTTGCAATCTAGGAATTTAACTCTAAATCCCTTCCCCTCACTGTAATAACATTGTTACTAACAAACTCCAAAGCAACAGCTCTACTGCCCGCTAAATCAACTAACTCTAATCGATTTAGACTTTAACTCTCCATAGCTAACTCTAGCTATAACTCAGAATCAATGATGAAAATACTAACTAATCTTATTCCTTTATAACACAGGAATAGATCTACAAGAATAAGCACAAAAATATAAACCTACAACAACTAAGAACAATGACAACTCTATCTGGTCCCTTGTTGTTCTTGAGGAGAATATTTCTAGAGAGAATTGCTTTTTCTCTTTTCAAATTTCAGAATGCAAAACTCTAGGTTCTGTCCATTGATATGAAGCTTATATACGATGGACACAAAAACCTAGAAGCAATACTATTGGCTAACAACATTGTCACTCTGCACCAGACACGCACCACCTCCTGCAGATGGCAGTGTGTGCAACATACTTTTTCCAGCTGCACTTTTCTCGTACAGGAGCACCATTCTCATATGGGATCAGGTCCCCTATCAGATCCAATGGTTTATCAAATCATCAAAACTACATATTAACATTTTTAATCTTTTTTTGATGATGACAAACTTCTCTTCTCTTTCTTACTTCTTCCCCCTGTCATCCACATCAGGTGCCTATCCCCAGTGAACTGTCAGAATCTATCATATTCATACCAAAGCTTAGGAGTAGATTTACAATGTAATCACATAAGACACAAAGCTCAAAATATAAAAAATACTCTTCAGCACTCCATCAGGTCCTTTGTTGAGTATGAGCGGTGTTCTTCCTTGAAGATGGCTTCTTGTTTGTAAGCTTCTAAATTTTCAAAAATTCAAATCTTTGTTTGCCAAATCTTAAGTTTGAGTCTTCTGAGAAGAGACTATGTCAAATGGACACAAACCCCTTGGGACGACACCATTGGATGAGAGTGTGCTGCTCTGAAAAGTTGTGCACCAACCATATTAGATGTGACAGTTTTTAGACAGTTGTCTTTTGACTTTTTCACGTACGCAGTCTTTCCGGGACCAGGTCCCTTGTAGTGCGTTCTTTGTTAGTTCTTGAAACTACTAGCTAGCTCTCTCTCTTTGAATAAATAATGTTGTTTGTTTATTGTTGTATAAATAAATCACCAACAAGATTTTTGACGACTGAAACAAACAACCGCATCTAACCCTTCCTATTGGTGAAGTACACTGCACTTTTCACCAACGAACTTGACAAGACAACTTTATAGATGTATACCATTTTGAATCTGTACAACAACACTCTACTAGGAACCGGGTCCCTGCATTTGTGAGGATCATCAAAAAACCTAAAATATAACATTTTTCCCTTTTTGATGATGAAAAACATATTCCTCACACTAAGTTTATTCATTTATTTCCCCTTTCGTCAATCCCAATACCAGAAGACCCTTTCCTAGATCTGGTCCCTTGTTAGATTCCTAAGTTAGTTAAATCATCAAAACTTAACATCAGCTCCAAAATAACATTTCGCCTTTTTTGACGATAACAGACTTATTCACCTTCTTCCCCCTTTCACCAGTTCCCCCTATCAGGATGACTCTTCAGGTAACTAGATTGGTCCCCTTATTTCATCATTCCCGAAGTTTGTTAAATCATCAAAACTTCACATCATCAATAAAATAGCATTTTCCCCCTTTTTGATGATGACAAACTTGTTTAGATTCTTCCCCGTTCACTAGTTCCCCCTGTCGGCCTAATCATGTCCTCGTCAAGTAGCTAACATTGATCTCATACCTTAACAATTTTGCCCCTTTTGACATCATTAAAAAGGGTTAAAACAGTAAACCAAGTTGACAGAAATGCAATTCAAGAAAATTCATGGCCACTTGGGAAACACTGAGCATGAGTAAAAATGCATAAAGTAATGAGACAAGTCAGTAGAAATAAGGTATTTTTCATTCATAAATAAAAGATTAGCCATAAAAAAATTGTAGATATTATTACGAATGAGAACCAGGATAATACCCATGGAAGTTTAGAAAGACGGAGGGGCTTAGGAACAAGGGATTGAGAGAGTAAGATTAGGAAAGCATTTGCCTCAGCATGGTTTCTCAGAAGCTTCTCTTAAAGTTCACATTCTTTGCTACTCGGGCTTCATATTTAACCTTCAGGACTGCCAGTTCTTCTCAACCTGGTCCCTCTGATTGTGATGTTTCAGAATTTGAGTATCCCTGTTAGCAAGAGAAACCATCGTAGCTTCCAATGCAAGTCTGAGTTTCTCATGACAAAAAGATTGATAAACTCAAACTTACTCAAGGCCTCCGAGATTAATAGATCAATAACTAAGGAACCATTTCAATTTTTTTTCATTTTTCTTTAGGTCAGGCACCCTCCTATTCAGAATACTTTGAGTTCTCAGAATATCAACCCTTTTGAACATTATCTTTTCACCTTCTTATTTTTTGCATGCTCAACCTGGTCCCTCTTCACACAAAAATTTCTTCATCAAAAAATTCTCCAGTAGGAACAAATGGGTTTAAACATTTGAAGTGTTTTGAGAGAGGAGAAAAGAGGGTTTTGAATATTTTTGATTTTTTGAAGGGGATTTGAATTTTCTGGGGAGACGGAAAAAAATATGGAATATAAAGAAAATGAAAAGGTTGTATTATGAGAAAGGAAGTGTGATTTTGGTATTCAAATGATGGAACAACGGTAAGATTTTTGAATGACAGACATGTGGCAATTACAACGGTTTTCATGCATAATTCAAAATGCAATGTTAAGAGTGCTAACCTTCGAGAATGGACCAGGTCCCTCTCTGTAATTTGAATGTAATTGCATATATATGTCCTGAAAATTTTGCCATGTGTGTATACCTACAAAAGGTATAAGACTGAATTTGCTAAAACATACATAACTGGAAAACAAGGATACCTGCTCCCTTGGCATAGTCATGTGAGGGTTTATTACTTCAGGCAGGATCTATTCACTCAAGTTTCAGCATCCCCAACTTCAATTTGTTTATCTCGATTAGGTCCCTCGTCAGAGCTTTTGTGAAGATATTAGCGATTTGATCTTTGATCTTACAGAATTACAAGCTGATAATTCCTTTCTCAACATGATTCCTCAGAAAGTGATGCCTCACATCAATATGCTTAGTTCTTTTATGGTGGACAGAGTTTTTAGCCACAGTGAGAGCACTCATGATATCACACCAGAGGGATAGTCTAAGTAAACAGTCTAAGAACTTCAAGCTTTGGTTTGATCCACATGAATTGAGCATACTAACCTGTATATGCTACATATCTTGCCTCAGGTGTTGAAAGAGAAACCGAATCTTGCATTTTTAGTTCCCCATGAAATGATGTATGATCCCAGAAATGATCCATTCCTCTTTCTATCAACTTGATATCCAGCATAATCGGTATCACCATATTCCTCCAAAAAACAAAAATCTCCTAATGGATAGAGTAGAACCAGGTCCCTGTCTTAGGATTCTCTTAGCAGTCTTCAAATTAAATGTGATTCCGTTGGACAAGCTTGGAATCTTGCATAAATCCTAATATTTGTATCATTAATATCTGGAAAAGATCTATCAGCATCCAGCTTTGACTTGGTCCCCATAAGAGTATCAATTGTCTTGGCATCCATAATGTGAAACTTCTTCAGCATCTTGTTGTACTTTTCTTTCCAAACGAAGGTACCTTTAGAATTTTGCTTGATCTCTTTTGAAACCATTGTTGAAGAGGAACTTGGACAACCTGTCAATTTCAGAATTCACATTATTAGTTTGAACTGCATCATCTTTGTTCAGCATTGTCTACCGGACCAGGTCCCTCATCAGGTTCATCATCTGCATAAGCTTCTTTGGGATTGCTAGATTCGTGAAGATGATATTCTTCAACAAGCTCACTATTTAGAACATCACTATGAATCTGAAGCAACTCTTCCATATCAGAATCTTCTCTGTTTAGCAACTTCTCAATTCTTCCAGACTCATCAAAAATCACATGATCTCTTTCTTCAATGCACAATTTTTGTTTATATACACCCGATAAGACTTGATGGAGGAAGAATATTCCACAAATACTCTTTCAACACCATTGAGATCAAACTTCTCAATATCATCATTTTGGTCACAAAACATGTAGTATTCACCACTTCATCCTGAAAGTTCTTTGGAAGATTAAAAGCCTGCTTATTCCGCTTGAAGGATGGTCTGATATGATTCTCTTCAACACATGCATCACAGACTTTGTCATCTGCAAATTTTATTTTGGGCAGACCGTGGACCAAGTCCTTGACACAAGTTTGTGCAGTAAAGAAGCACTCACATGAGCACGTCTCTTGTGTCATACATCAACATTCTCACTTTGAGAACTAAGGCAAGTGAGACTGACACTATGAGCAGTATACAGATCAGTAATCTACATGTTCTTGCATTTGTTTTCTGTCAAGATCACCATCTGAGAGATCAAGTTGTGACCACACATTTATCTATTAAGAACTTAACTTCATTTCATTTATCACAAATCTGTGAAACACTTAGAAGATTTTACTTCAACCCATTGACATAGTACACAACTTCAATAGAGTATTCCACATACTATCAAGTCCTGCCTACAACACGAATACCCTTTCTTTCCATTGCCAAAAGAGACACCTCCACCTTGAAGTGTCTTGATAGAGAGGAAGTTTTTAGTTTTCCCAATCATGTGCTTTAAGAATCTACTATTCATGAACCAACATTGACTGGTGTTACCTCCTCTCACTTGCATAGCAAATCACTTGTTAGCCTTGGGAACCCATTTGAGACAGAGTTCCCAATAAGCAGATAATTGAGTGATAAGAAAATATTTTGTCCAGTGAGGTAGACTGGTCTTCTTCAACTTAGGACCAAAAGCAATGTCAGGTCCCTTCTTCTGTCTGTTCCTCTGTTTGGAATAGTTTGAAGAACTTCCTTGATGTATTTTCAAAACAGGACAATCTGTCTTAAGATGTCCATTTTGACCACAATGCACACATAACAAATTATCAGCAACATAAACATTTTTGCAGTGAGGATTGTACGGGGGATTTATCTTCTCACAACCCAGCCTTTTTCTACTATTGTTACCCTGACTGATTAAATTTGTAAGCATTTTAGAGGAAGTGGTCTATTTGAGGGATTTGTTCAGTTACTCTTTTATACGAACCAGGTCCCTCTCCAACACCAGATTTCTTTTTAGAGCCAATTCCATCTTCATTTCAGTAGTGTGCAGCTTATTTTCAAGCTCCAGCTGCAAGCTGCTAGCCTCGTTCTTTCCTTTAGAAACTGTAGTAGTCACCCTTTTTATCTTTTCCTTCAATTCTAGATTTTCAGCTTTCAGAACAACCATTTGTTTTTCAATATCAGATATTTGGGTAACTAGAGCAATTTTTGCATCTTGAGAGATGTCTAGGCAATTGTTCACGAGATCCTTCTCTATGATTAGCTCAGTGATCGAATCAATTAGCACACAACTAGCTTTCTCAATTTTCTAATGGAAAAGTTATTCATATTTGCTTAAAGTCAGATAGGGTTACTTCTTCATTATCATTTTCATCATCTGACTTTGCCATTAAAGCAAACATAGAGTTAAACATTTCTTCCTCATATTTTACTCCAAGAATAGAAGCACCATCAGAGTGTTCAGAATCATCTGAGTCACTTGAGGTATTTTTTTAAACAACCAGAGCTTTCTTCATCACATAATTATCAGTTTCTGTTCTGCCTGACTTGTCATCGACTTAGTCCCTTATTTTGTTTTTTCCTTTGAGAGTGAGGTCGTCCTTTCTTCTGTGCATCTCATGAACGTGAAGATGTTCAAATAGAGCATCCAACGACAGTACTTCAGGATCCTCTGCCTCAAAGACAATATCAACTCATCAGTCCAAGATCAGGGAAGAATATCCAGTATCTTAGTGACCTGCTTCCATGCAGTGATAGGTTTTTCCAGAAACATGAGCTCATTTGTAATGGTGGAGAATCTAGTAAGCATTTCATGAATATATTCACCTTCTTTAATGGTGAAGCTTTCAAACTGAGTAGTGAAAAGATCTAACTTAGATTTCTTTGTTTGCTCAGTACCTTCGTACAATGTTCTCAAACGATTCCAGATTTTCTTGGCTGATTCACAAGATAAAATCAGATCATATTCATTTGCTCCGATTCCACACATTAACAGCTTCCTGGCTTTGTGATTTTTCTCAACTTTCCTTTGTCAAAGTAATTATATTGCTTTCGGGTTTTGAGAACAACCTTTGTGACATCCTCATCTTTTTCTTCTATAGTTGGCACATAGGGGCCCTCACAAATAACATCCCACAGTTCACATTCCTCAACCAATATATAGTCAAACATACACGTTTTCCACCATATATAGTACTACCCATCAAACATAGGTGGCTTCATTGGAGACTGACCTTCTTGCAAGTTTAGTGGAGCCGCCATTCTTGGCGGGGAATCTCTCTCTTAGTGTTAACTAGATAGAGAGCCTAAGCTCTGATACCAATTGTTGGAATGTATGTGCCCACTATATGTCAACAGACCAGGTCCCTAACTCAGTAAGAACAGTAATTGAAATAAATGTGATAAAATAAATAGCTTAAAGTAAATCAGGCACAAGGATTTTACGTGCAAACCCCCTTGCTCAAGGGCGGTGAAAACCACGACTTGTACTCACAAAATTTCAATCCAAACTCCATTTCATTCAAATAGAGCAATGTTTCAGATTACAAACTCTTGCAATCTAGGAATTTAACTCTAAATCCCTTCCCCCTCACTGTAATTAACTCTATTACTAATAAGCTCCAAAGAAACAGCTCTGCTGCCCACTAAATCTACTAACTCTAATCGATTTAGACTTTACTAACTCTCCATAGCTACTCTAGCTATAATTCAGAATCAATGATGAAAATACGAACTGATATGATTCATTTTTAACACAATAATAGATCTACAAGAATAAGCACATAAATATAAACCTACAACAACTAAGAACAATGCTAACTCTATCAGGTCCCTTGTTGTTCTTGAGGAGAATATTTCTAGAGAAAATTGTTTTTGCTCTTTTCAACTTCCAGAATGCAAAACTCTAGGTTGTGTCCATTTATATGAAGCTTATATATTATGGACACAAAACCCTAGAAGCAATACTATTGGGTAACAACCCTGCCACTCTGCACCAGACGCGCACCACCTCTTGCAGATGGCAATGTGTTCTGAGTACTTTTTCCAGCTGTCCTTTTCTTGTATAGGAGAACCATTCTCACATGGGATCAGGTCCTATGAGATCCCATGGTTTGTCAAATCATCAAAACTACATATTAACATTTTTAATCTCGTTTTGATGATGACAAACTTCTCTTCTATTTCTGACTTCTTCCCCCTATCATCCACATCAAGTACCTATCCCCAGTGAACTGTCAAAATCTATCCTATGTATACCAAAGCTTAGGAGTAGATTACAATGTAAGCACATAAGACACAAAGCTCAAAATACAATAAATACTCTTCAACAGTCCATCATGTCCTTTGTTGGGTATGAGCGGTGTTCTTCCTTGAAGACGACTTCTTGTTTGTAAGCTTATGAATTTTCAGAAATTCAAATCTTTGTTTGTCAAATCTTAAGTTTGTGTCTTGTGAGAAGAGACTATATCAAATGGACGCAAACCCATTGGGATGACACCATTGGATGAGAGCCTGCTATTCTGAAAAGTTGTGCACCAACCATGTCAGATGTGAAAGCTTTTAGACAGGTGTCTTTTAACTTTTTCAAGTATGGAGTCTTTCCGGGACCAGGTCCCTTGTAGTGCGTTCTTGAAAAGACTAGCTAGCTCTCTCTCTCTTTGAATGAATAATGTTGTTTGTTTATTGTTGTATAAATCAGTCACCAACAAGAGTTTTTATCACTGAAACAAACAACCTCATCCGCCCTTCCTATTGGTGAAGTACACTGTACTTTTCACCAACCAAGACAAGACAGCTTTACAGTTGTATACCATTTTGAATATGGACGACAACACTCTACCAGGGACCGGGTCCCTGCATTTGTGAGGATCATCAAAACACCTAGAATATAACAAATATCTTCCATGACATTGTCTTGTGTAGAAGTTTATTTTGAAGTGTTTTAATATGAACTTTTGTAGGATTTTCAGGGAGATGTTATAAGAATTTTTCTTCCATCACAATATCTCATATCACATAGGTTTCAAAATATGTCTATATTCTCACATATCAAATTTGATAGTTTTCGTTTGTGAAAGTCTTTGGGGCATTCAAAGAGAGATTATTCCTTGCAATTATTTTTGGTTAAAATTAAGTTTAGAAAAGCCTGTGCATTGAAAATAAAAAGCACGGGTTAAAAATAATAGCCCTGACGGGTTTAAATGAGTAGCCCTGACGGATTAAAAAGGTAGCCCTTGCGGGTTAAAAACTATATGGTATTTCTTTGGAAGATTTCATAGATTCCATAAGATCAATGAAGCTCTTGATACCACTATTGGTGTTTTTTTTTTAAAACAATGGGGCGAGAAAAAGAATGGATTGAAATATCTCTCAATGGATTGAAATGACTTTCAATAGCTTTCAATTGATTTTAACAAAACCCATCGGTGACACCCTAAGGTTGGCACCGAGTTTCACTTAGACACCTCAACTGGTCGATGTTCATTTTAGATACCTTATGTAGGGTCCCGCTATGTCATATTGATACTTTTTTTACAACAAACAAAAAGCTAAAGGAAAGTGTAATACACTCGTTGATGACGTGGCAAACAACCAATTAACTGATCACATGTGTAATTTTAAGTTAAAAATTATTTTAAAATCTATTTAATTAGTAAATAAAATAAAAAAATTATTCTAAAAAAACCAATTCAACCCTCCTGCCCCCCCCCCCCGAAGGTAGTTGTCTTCTCTACTACACCCAACATTTAAAAAAAAAAAGTAATCTACTTTTTAAAAT